>OX381715.1:65791994-65964494 GCA_947462335.1 Harmothoe impar | reverse complement strand
CCCCACTCAAATTTCCAGCACTGTTCTAATCTACTATGTGGTTAAGTGTGAGTGGTGATATTGCTCCTTTAAGGGTAGCTCAACACTCCTGCTTACTCAGACTTATTGCACATTCGTTTTATAAGCTCAGAAAAGTAAAGGAGTCAACTGTGTCTCCCACGTGGCTCTGATAAAATAGAGAGTCAAACTGCTAATGACCCTGCTTATATGAAGGGTCAACTTGAGTTGACTCTGTACGATCAGTGTCCATGCAAATTGACTCTGTACTATCAGAGTCAAGTTGAGCCTGCATATAAGCCGAGTCATTAGCAGTTTGACTCTCTATTTTACCAGAGACATGTGGGAGACACAGTTGACTCCTTTACTTTTCTGTGTGAGCTGCTATAAACGATTATGTAGCCAAAATGCCCCTCCCTGACGTGCCCGGACCTATCCTATACACTGAAAAAGTAAACTTGTCTCCAGACTCTTTAAAGTGACTATCATAAAATAAACGAGTCAAAAGTTGTTTAACCTATCAGGTTACCATCCCACAATAGAATCTGGAGCTGGCAAATGTCGGGTTTTGGGCTTGCACATGCCAAGTGGGTCTTCTATCTCCAGCTAAGAGACCCACTTCCTTGTCACTTAGACGAGTTTTTGACTCTTTATTTTATGATTGTCACTTTAAAGAGTCTGGAGACAAGTTTACTTTTTGAGTGTAGCATTTCAAAATCCCCGTCGAGCGGAGACAGATTCACATGACCGTTTATAGGCTGAGCCTATTGAGGAAAAACTGTAAATTAACTAACTAACGATTCTCCAGGAGCCGAAATGGAGAGTAACAATTTGATTTTTCTTTTAGCTCTTTATTTACTGATGTAAACAAGTGCCTCTCGTCACTCTCCAAGTAGGCGGGGTTCACAAGTCTACTATTTATTTTAGACCTTAGCGAATGACCCAGAGGGGTGCCTGTGGAATTAGGTTTGTTTTCAAATACTGTCAAGTGAAGCAGCACCCGTCCAGACTACCAAATGTAAATACTATAATATATGCCCTGAGAGGTGCTCCGCATTCAATGGTTATATTTTACTATATTTAGGGATATGTCCACCCCCCCCCCCCCCCCACCCCATATCAGGTTCTGTGCTTTCCTGTGTTTCTGAACAAAAAGAACTAGTTGCTTATATCGAAAAATTAGTTATTCAGATCAAACACCTAGTTGTTCAAATGGAAGAGCTAGTTATTCAAATGACTAATTGCTCGATTTGAAACTTCGATATCGAGGGTGAACGAATAACTTGGCACACTACTAGTATATAGGGCAAAGGCACCCAATATGAAATACAGGTATTTATCCTTCTAATGAACACAGCAGACCATAGGCTACATATAACTTCCCCCATGGCTCTATAACTGCTTCAAGAATTGATTTGGGGTATACGGGGGGAGAGCGTGATTTGGGTTAGACTTGTGTAAGTCATTGATTTAGATTAAATGTCGTTTTATAACGAAATACGCACGTGTAGCCTATAATCAATGTCAGGGCAGCTGTAGGGAGAGGAGGAGGGGCGGGAGGAAGTACACTCTAAAAAATGTATGTTAACTTAACACACTTTTTAACACACTTTTTGTATGTTACTTTACACACTTTTTTTTTCTAAACACACTGCACACTTTGTCAAAAGTGTTTTGATCTTAAAAGTATGTAGATACATGTATTAGAATATGTGTAAAATGTAAAGTGTGCAGAAAAATGTGTGTTCATGATGTATGTATACGTGTGCCTATACATGGGTGAAAAAACGACAGAGGCGACACAGCCTTTTTAAAACCCAACATGGGTGACACAGCACTTTAAAAAAATCGACGAACATGGACTAAAGGGTGTAATAAAAATCGGGACATGCGACAGAGACACTTTAACCCTTTCACTGCTGGCCCTGAAAAATGTCATTTGGGACTTAACCACCGGCCCTATGCCATGGAAATATGCAATTTTGCAAGTATGTGCTTCCTGGGAAAGTGGCTAAGGAGTAAAATAAGTTGTATTGGAGACAGAATTTACAAATTTTTGACAAGGGGACGTAATATTCATGTTAAATATTTTTGGATTCATTCAAAAATTATTATTCTTTGTTTCATAGCAGGAGCTGTAATGTAGTGGTATTGCTGCCGACATGCGGCATGAGGACCCCCTCCCCCCCAATCAAGGGCCCCACTTTGTTGTATATATGTATATGTATATATATAACCTATATATATGTGTGTGTGAGTAGGTAAGTCGTTTTCCATGTTCTAGCAACACACACTTTTTACAGTGTAGCGTATGGTGGAGTAGAGCTGTGCCTACACCATTCACAGTGTGGACTTATCGCAGGCCACTAGACCAACCACTGAAAGCTCACATAAGGAGACCCTTCCCACACCCACCACACCATGCCTCACACAGATCAGGAACACAACCAACTCGATGTCGTCTGCCACCACAGTGACACCAAGGACGAACATGCAGACGACAAACACATTTCCCGCTCATTTGACGACCTCCTACAGCGTCTCCGCGCTTTTGGCCCCTACCAAATCAAAGTGTTTGTGCTCACCAGTCTCCTGGACTTCCCCGGATGTTGGGTGGCCATGTTCTTCCTGTTTGGGGGCTACAACCCGGGGTTCTACTGCGTGTCAGAGGGCGGCAAAGGGGCCCTGGAGGAAGGGGTTTTCACCCTGGAGAAGGCGCCTAATGGGACATGGGTGGAAGACCAGTGCTCCATCAATGGGACGGATTGTGCCGCCATTATCTTCAAGTCAGGATACCATTCCACCCTCACGGAGGTAAATAATAGGTTTAATAGTATTATGGACTGCATGGGTGGATTTAGTCAAGATAGCAAACCAATTTCATTATAATATGAATTATTCTATTGCTTCATTTGGTAATTCCGTTTAGAAGATAAAATACTTGAAAGTGACCACATTTGGTATCAAACAATAATGCATTATCAGCATTATAATATTCAACAGTCTCACAATATGCGGGTGGTTTACAGTGGTTTAGCATTATCATGGCTTGGTTATGGGAACATACAATGTGGTGTGTTTGCTCCGGGAGTGGTATTAAGATGTTATCTATGTGTCTGTGTAATACGAACTGTGTTTATTCCAACCTATCTACCTATTTTTGATATTGATATTTTTATATTATCACTATCACCAAACTGATAATATGGCTCAGTCTCATGAGTTTGTAACGATTGGAACGTCTTTGGCCGGGTGTAGTATTTGACCAGGTGTAGTCTTTGACCAGGTGTAGTCTTTGACTAGGTGTAGTCTTTGACCGGGTGCGGGTAGTACGCGGGAATTTACGGAACATAAGCCTCATTTATTCCATCTTATCACTCCCTGGTCAAAGACTACACCCGGTCAAAGTCTACACCCGATCAAAGTAAAGACTACACCCGGTCAAAGACGTTTCAATTGTTACAAACTCATGAGACTGAGCCATATACCTCATGTCAACACCTTCTTAATCTTATCAAAATGGCCCCACTTTGCTGTAGCTATAGAAGGACATTGTTCTGCCACTCATACAATGTTGTAAATGGATTTCACTGCATGTAGGCCATGCTATATTCCGCATTAGCAAGATGATCACTGTACAGCGCCATTTTGTCTGGTACCAGTGCTCCTTCCTCTGCTAACTATAGCAGCCGAAGCTGGTTCCTGTCATGTCCAAAATTGGAGTTTTAGTGGCCATAAACCTTTCAGTCATAGGCCTCTATTGGGTCCTTATATCATGTGTTCAGATTGGGGGGTGCAGAGGGGTCCCCCCTGAGGTCGGAAAGTCGCCGAAATTAAGGGATCCAGGTCACAAAGTCGCTTTTTTGGACCCCCTAAAGTATTGTCAATTTTGTCCAAAAGTCGCCAGGTCACTTTTATTATTGCATTAGGTCGAAAGTTGCCTCCAAAACAGCCCACACTGGTATTCCTAGTCTCCCTATACGCCCAACCTCTCAGTCACTAGTACCTAACCTAGTTAGTCATTTTTTGACTCCCTATACGACCAACCTAGATTAGTTATTATTATCAGGTTGGTCACTACTGACAAACCGACCTTAGTCTTTTTAGTTCCAGGGGGAGCCACTGAGTGGTCATCACAGGTGGCCCCAACTAGTGGTATACAAATACAACATACCAATGATGGACCTAGGTTAGCCACTATTGACTGACCCCTTGGTCATCTTTGAATATAACTTTGCCATTGTGACTAGCATTCATATGACCAACCTGGGTTAGTCTGTACTGACTAACCCTTTCAACCTATGGATTTTCAGTGCAGATCGCCAGGGCGCTTTTGACCCATTTGCAGCCACAGATTGGAGGAGTGGTTAGGACACTGGCAATTCAATACAAAGGTCCTGACTTCGAATCCATACCAAGGTTGTTTGGTTCACACACCATTATAAAAAAAAGTCCTTTTGGTTAGTCAAAATTTGTGATAGTATACAATTCAGTTGTAAATTTCCTTTACATAATATACAATTTTATAGGGTAATCTAAAATGATTTTGTATGCATCTTTAGTTTTTCTATGTGAATGCTATTATTATTATTCTTGGTCAACTAGGAACAAAATTAACCATGTGGCCTTGGCATGGATTTGAAGTCAGGACCTTTGTATTGAATTGCCAGTGTTCTAACCACTCCCCAAATCTGGACAGTTGATATACAGGATATAACAAATACTCAAGTATCACCAATTCAAAAAGTGATGACCCCTACGAGTACAACTGTCCATTTTGGACATGCTAGGAACCAGCTTCAGCTATGGGTCTCACAAAGGAGAATCACTGCAACTCGCTAGTGCGGAATAGAGTAATGTTAGACCGTGCGCAAGTACATATATGAAGTATAGACATAGATGAGTTCATTCTCATGCATACACTTCATAAACCACTGCAGGCTATATGGCCCTTATACTTATGTATTAGGGTGCAACCTGTATCTCTAAGTTAGTATGAAATCCAGAGAAATCTAGACATGTCCCAATCAAACAAAGGTCATAGGTACGTTTGTACTGGTATCGCGCACATGTGAATTAGACCCCTTATTTGTATCATTTTTAGTTCAGAAATTATGCTAAAATGATTCTATAAGGACCCATATGACTAGCGCCGAGTTGAATCTAAAAGGGGGTGTCTGGTATTTATATGATATAGATATACAAGTATAAGAATCTTGCATAAAATCCTACGTATCTGTCAGTGTCTATCCATATCTCTCCCGTAATTTAGGCCCAATGATGCTCATGTTACTAGTGAACAGGAAACATTAGCAATGAAGTTGCAGCTAATGGTAGGGAGTTGGATAAAATTTTAATTTTGAGTGAAAAAGAAAAAATCCTGTATAGCCATATCGAGCATTGTGATAGCTTTTCAGGTCTGTTTGAATCATCTTCCTATCACTATTAGGTCCAGAGAAATCATGATGAATGTACCAAAACTTGGGGGCTATTCAGGCAGTGCTAAGCTCAATGCATTTCTGTGATGTAGGCAGAGGTGGCTCTGACCCACAGGACCAGTAGCAGTAGGCAGTACCTGAGCAGGGGCTGCCTAGGGCAGTACCACACAGGTCAGGGTAAGATGGATCTAGGCAACATTAGGCATGGCCAGAAATACCTGGATTTTACATATGTCATTTATAACACAATTACCAAGTTCCGCATGTTACCATACTTATACAGTCTATATACATTGATCATTTTTTCATATGATTTAGGTCACCATAATATTCTCTTCCACACCAACCAAAGATTCTAACCTTCCTCCCCTCAAATCTGTATCCATGCTGACCGCCATGCTGCTGTGATTAAAATGAGGGGCTAGCCGTTTTCATAGGCCTAGAATTGCGGCCATGAAGGTATTTTTAAAGCAGGGTACCAGTAAGGCCACTTCTAGGCAGGCTGAAAATCGGGTCACAGAAACGCGCGGACCGCAGCGGCAGCAGTTCTACAGCTTATCCAACTCCCTAATTACTAATGGAAGGAACCCAATCACATTTAAAGTTAGTAAAATGATAAAGAGCCTATTTGCTATTATATATCATGTGCAATTAGAATTAGAACTTGCGATGAGTGGATTTTGATTCTAGGGCATTGACCAAAAATCTGGGGTGGCCAAAAATCCGGGGTGGCCACAGGTCCGGGGGGCCAAAAATCAGGGTGCCAAATGCCAGGGTGCTAACTGTCCGGGGGGGGGGGCAAAAGTCCCGACACGGTGGCAGTAGCATACAGGGCCCTTAGTCACTGACATACAGCGACCACTGTACCTTCAGAGTAGGTGCCACCGACTGTAAGGTAGAGTGCCCATAAGATGACTAGCAGGTCTGTTGGTACCTTAAGTAGACCAGTACACGTATCAGGAGCCCTGTGGACAATAGGCCATATGGCGATTGGCCCTGAGGATGATCAGCCCAATGTCTGTCATAGCCCTGTTGAAGATTGGCCCCATGATCAATGGCAGCCTGATTGAGACATACCGGTCTACTCATGGTACCAACAGCCCAGTTAGTCACCTCATGGGCGGTCTCGCCTATAAGTTATATATAGATACAGCAGGAGTAAAATCATAGGGGCTCTTCCAAATTCAACTGGCTCTCAAGGATTCGCTGCTGGATGTATCACTATTCTGTTTTTACTTTGGATTAGTATTAAGTCTTCTCTATCAAATTCACACCATGCATGAATACCATTTATGGTAATCAATTAATATCTAATGGAACTCCCTTGCCTAAGGGCAGAATATGTGGGAAATATATGGAAGAAAGGGATATAATAAGTGAGTGAGAGTAATCAGTGGAGATAGACAGAGGTCCACGATAATCTGTCTGAATGACAGGTTTCTCCACGAGTGGGAACTTGGGTCGTATCACACGAGGCATAGTTCAGACTGATTTCAGTGGATCTCTGTGTTTATTTCATGTGAATGTTGATCAATTCCATTTTAAAACGACATTTAAAGATTGGTTTCACAACTATACTGTGGAGAATGGAGCTGTGGAGAATGAGATTCAGTTTCTCCATGGGGGTGTGGAAAATGGCTCTTCCCATACAAAACAATGGTTAAGTTGTTTCTCCACATGAAATAAAGAGGGATAGACAAGGTGTGAATGAAGGCCCCTGCAGGAGGATTTCAGGATGTCAAAAGCTATTTCATACAGTGTTTGTACACAATTTGCACCCATGCACCAACCATGGTTATAAATGCCTATGTTTACTTTGTTTTTTATCACGTACAATAGGACATTTGAAATAGCAGAGTTTTCAATCTTATGCAGGCCATATTGTAATCAATAACAGACGTGTTAGAAACTATGAGAAAATGTGTAATTCCAAGAAATAATTTAAATCTCCCACAATATGAATTTCTGAGTGGATTGGTACTCATTTCAAAGTGACCATATATATAAGCTTTGTGGACACTACCCACATACATTCATGTGCTGCATAATAAAAACGAATATAGCATTGAAGCACTGGTGCATTTGCAGTACCATTACCATGGGCACCATAACAATACCCCCACACTAACAAGTTTCTTTGTCAGCAAATTCCATCTCCAATACTATTTCATTTTATTTTCGTAAATAATAAGATTACATTACAAATGCATTAAAACTAGGATGTGTGCACTCCTGTCGCTTTATATCCAAGGTAACAAAGAGCGTTAACCCAACGTTGATCAACGTTATTTAAAGGTTGATGGGAAAAACTTTATATGAACGTTGATTCAACGTTGCATCATCAACTACAAATGAATTAGGTTAATTTGATGTTGACTTAAGGTTCTTCAAATATCGTTTTTCTACTTAATGTGAGATCAACGTTCACCGGTTTACCCTCAGAGAACAATGTTATTTTAACGTTTTTTCAACGTTTTTCTTAAAACCTGCCATCACCATGTGCTATCTAGATGCCACCTTGTAGGCTATGAACTGGTATGGCTATGTAACATAACTATATCATACCACCCACATCAAGTACATGTACTCATTCCTATTATCCATAATTATATTATCAAACTGAAAACTCAATTCAAACCATTGTGATATACCAGTATGATCCAGATGAACAAGAAAACACCATCAACGATGTCTATTGGCAATAGTTTTACAGCTTAAATTTGGAGATAATGGTGCTATAATTTGTCCTAACCTTCTACTTTGGCAAACCTTTTTGTATGTGGTATGTATACATATATGATATGTACAATTCAGATTTAGGCCTCCTATAGTTTAGATATGTTGTAACCCACAGTCAGAACTTGGCAATGAGTGAGAAAATAGGGGGTGCCCATACTCCTTCTGGACATGGACATGAACATCACACACCTCACATAACAGAGGGCTGTGCACTCCACCTTGTAGGCACTGCTATGGCTCTGCAACATAACTATACCCACATCAAATACATGTACTCAGTCCTCATGGCTAGCAGTGCTGGCTTTTAGACGAGAGGATTGGAACCTGTGTGGGTTCAAATCCCTTAGGGTAGAATGTTTTAGACCAAAGCGCTCTTTGTCTTTATATATAGCTAGATATCGCTCAAGATTGACACAAGATGGAGCCAATGTGAGAGGAATTTCAGGAATTAAGGTAGTACGCGGACCAAACTCAGCTTTCATTTGATACCAGACATGCCTATATATTAAACGAGTTTTTTTTATCACTATGGAACAGTACTAAAATTGAAATTTTCAGATTAAAAAAACGGGTTATATGATTCTGCTGATTTGGGGGTGCAGGTTATAGGCCTACGCGAGATGCGGGTAATACGCGGGAATTTACGGTAGTATATATTTATTTACTTTTTTCAACACAAAGACATAAAATAGTATCGGCATGTCTCTCCTAATGTGGAGTTCTCTACAATTAAAATCTTCTGTTAGTTGAGCTTGGATTGACCTCAAGTCTAACATGGTACACTTCACACAGAGCTTCAGTCTGAAGCATGCAATATGATAATACAATCAATTGAGGAGAGAACCAAGGAATTGTTGATAGTTAAGGCAGTATAGGCTCATCTATGAAAGGCCTGGATCTGTTAACATTATTTGCATTATCAAAACCAATCCGTTTCACTTTTTCTCATTTATTGTGAGGCTACTTATAATAGATGAGAAAAGACAAATTGAATGGGTTTTCATGATTATAGAAATAAGCTTAATTTGTAGTTATAAGCAGTTGGAGCATATTTCCACTTGTATATGGCAGTTAATATATCAATAATAGTTGCAGTAAATTTATATAAAACTAGCTAATCTAATTACTTAAAACAAATGACCACCTCGTCACCTAGAAAATGTTCAGCACACTTTTTTTTGGCAGGATGCCCAGGTGACCTGCTGAACTGTGCCACACTCATGTACCAATCCTGGTCCCTGCACTTGGTCTGAGAAACTACACCATCCATGTTACGAAAACGCCGAGAAAGGCAGGCCCGTAACTAGGGGGGTTCGTCGTTCGAAGGAACCCCCCACCCCCACCTTACTGAAGGAGAAAAGAGTTCCACCCTACCTGACTGTAAAGGGGACATATTTGCCTACATGCCACTTTTTACGACTTGTTGATCGGACAATTATTAAGGATTCTAGAAAGAAAAACATGAGAGAAACTCTGCTTTCTCTTTAAATATATCATACAAAGTTCCACCACCATATTGGAAAAGTCCAGTTCCACCATTGAAATAATCATGTCAATTTCCACCTTATCGAAAAAAAGAACCACCCCGCGAAGAGGGCTACTTACGGGCCTGAAAGGGGTACTTTTTCACTCACTCTGCACGTCCGTGAAATTCAGAAATAGGGGGTGTTTTTCAGACAAATCTCAGTGAAAAGTAGAAAAGGGGTAAAAACACTATCAGCCCAGTGAAAACAGAGACATAGCCCATGGTGAAAATAATAAAAAAGGGGCAAAATTCTGGTCTCTCTATGTCTATGTAGGGCCTCATCACATATATTTCCGTGGCAAATTCGGCGACCTTTGCTTTAGCTTTGCAGAAAATAGGATTTTGCCTGAGGGTTGGTCTTTGGAGAGAAAAAGGGGTGTTTATAGGCTGAAAAAGTCTGCATTTTGAAAAAAGGGGGTGTTTTCACGGGCCAAAAAGTCAGCGTTTTTATCTTAAAAGGGGGGTATTTTACACTCAAAAGTCAGTGATAGGGGGGTATATTTTAAACCCCATAACACGTATAATGTTGTTTAGGTATTGGAGTGCAGGGACCGGGTTACCAATGCTCTTACTGCTGGCAAGTCACTGATTGGGTCACTCAAAAAAAATCTGGTTTCTCATCACCAAGCAACGTTTTTTTTACTGAGGGGCCAAAATATATAGGAAAATATACTTTTAAAAACAAATTTCACACTTTAGTAGTAAAAGCATTTATTGATTTACAGAAATTGGATTGGAGAATGTAAGTCATTCTTAGCCCACTGCGTTGCTGACAGTATGATCTTTAAGTTGATACCAAATATGGCAATATTTCCCAATATTTAACTCATTTTTTCATTAAAGATGTAAAGTAAAAAAAAGTTTTCCCCAAATCATGATTTTCAGGACGCGCAGTGATGAGAAACCAGATTTATTTTTGAGTGGCCTTATACATACTCATTGTACTACATTGATACATTGTATCAACAAATGAACAGTCTTCGCCCGGTCCTTTAAAGCTGCTATACAAGCTGGCACACTCAAACCTACATTTTCCTCATTTGATTGTATAATCCCTTTCCTCTTGCAATATGCAACTAATGGCAATAACCAAGCGGACATCAACTCCCCACACATAGCACAGAAAGGGATCTTACCATACAACACTCGAAAAGTAAACTTGTCTCCAGACTCGTCGAAGTGACTATCATAAAATAAACAAGTCAAATGTTGTCTAACCTATCAGGTTCCCATCCCACAAATGGAATCTGGAGCTAGCAAACGTCAGGTTCTGGGCTGGCACATGCCAAGTGGGTTTTCTGACTCCAGCTAGAAGACCCGCTTCCTTGTCACTTAGATGAGTTTTTGACTCGTTTATTTTATGACCATCACTTGGAAGAGTCTGGAGACAAGTTTACTTTTTGAGTGAAGGCCAAGTTGTCAAGTGCTGCAGTATCTAGTTTTTAAACAGGAGGCATACAATACGGCTACCTTTAGAGGCGGGACATGCAAAAATGTTGGTGTGAATAGAATTAGAGTTTGAATTACTCAAGTAGGAAACCATGATTGATGAATGACGGTGTTAACATAAAATAAGAGATGTGTATACACATCCTCTCAGGTGAACTTCTTTTAAGGATAGTTTGAAAATTCTAATCTAACCCTTTACTAGGTTACTAAACCCAGTGTTGCCGAAAACATTTTATGCACACAGGCCAATGTGGCCTGTGTAGTGAGATCTTACACAGGCCATTTGCCTTCTACACAGGCCATATGAAACTAGCCTGTATACATTGATGTCATATAGGGGATTTAATAAGTACTTTATATTGATAAATAAGGTGATCTTTTAATGAGAACTGCCTAAATGTATTAAGAAATGTGTAAATCCGTTGAATAATGGTTACATGGCTATAACTTTGCTTCTACTAGGTCTATCTGAAAAATCCCTTCACTGCTTGAAATTGATGATTTTATATGAAAAATGGCCAAAACCCCCTATTTCCCCCTATTTTCGCCTGTTTTCACCAATTTTCACCAATTTTCAAGTGACTATGCTACTTTGAACAGCTCTTTAGAGCTTGATAATTGAGATATAGCTAAAAGAAAAAAAAGTCCCAGGGAATGACACCTAGGTTGATCTCCAATCATCAGAGCTGATAAAAATGTTCTTTTCCATCACATAATGCTGTTTAAAGAAAAAAGAATGTTTTTGTTCCATTTGCAATCCATGGCTTCTAAAAACTTCCAAAATGGAACTTATTTGATAGAAACATTGAATATGATCAATTTGGTGTATAATATTTATAGCCTCAACATATCTGTGTTAAATTATGTATGCATATATATGTGAACTTCAAACAACTTGTTGAGAGCCCTTGAACGCAGACGTATCCTATGCCTTCAGCACTGCTATGTCTGTGTTTTATGAGCTTTTACGTGGTTGCTTAAGGTTCCTATTATCAGACATGCAGAACATCTACTGATTGATACACTACATAATGTCCATGAAAAAAGTTTTTTCCTGAGTAAATAAGTAACCTCAATAATCTTTAAGGTGACAGGCGGATATAGACTGAACGTAACTATGAATCTACCATATTTATACCACATGTTCCAAAGGGTATATCTCTCAGAAAATAAGAAAAAAATATGAATATAGATTGTTGTTCCCTGATGGGCCATCTGCAACTGGATCTCAGTCGTATAATGGAATTGATGCAGCACTTCCACACTGGGGTTGAGAGTTTGGTGCTCTCTGTCTCAATCTTTTACTCTTAATCTATTTTCCTGATGCCATATGAATCAATGGGCTTATTCTCATGAGGACACACAGTCATCCCGCTAGCTCAGGAGGCAGAGCATAGGACTGGATATGTGTAGGATGAGAGTTCGATCCCCTGTTGTGGTAGAGCATTTTTCTTGTCATTTAAAGCATATGGATTATGGTGTTTTTTTCATGGTTTTCCTGCTTGGTTAATGATGTGAAATGCATAGATATACAGCACATATTCATCAACATTCCTTTTAGCTAATGAAAATGTGCTGCTTAAAACGTGCTGCAGATTACGTGCTGCAGGTTACAGGATTTGATCCCACATGTTATAAACATGGTGTATCTACATATTACGTGCATCTAACGTTAGATTACGTGAATCCAGTTACATAATTTAACCTGCATATTACGTAATATAAATTTAAAAAAAAGTTGATTTACGTTATTCTACGTAAAATTACTTAAATAAACCCTTACATTTGGACGTTAAATTACGTAGTGAAATGAGTGTTTACTGGGATGCATGGGGGGCTTCAATGAATTCCATTTGAGGTTAAGGCTCAGTCTCATGAGTTTGTAACATTTCAAACGTCTTTGACAGGTGGCGTCTTTGACCGGTGCCGTCTTTGACCGGTGCCGTCTTTGACCGGGTATGTGATTAAAATGAAGAAAAAAGTAGTGTATTGTAAAGAAATGGGTAAATTTTTTGTACAATATGTTACAACACATCATTTCGAGGCATTATTTCAAATTGATATATTTCATATATTTATGTTACTGGCTCAGTCTCATGAGTTTGTAACAGTTGAAATGTCTTTGACCGGCGGCGTCTTTGACCGGTGACGTCTTTGACCGGCTGAAGAAAAAAAGCACAAAAGGAGCCCTTAATATGTGCATTAAAAATTATTTTTTTTAATTGGGTAAAACAACCATAGACTGTTTATTACATGAAGAAGTTGAAGCTTAAATTTCTTTACTATATACTACTTTTTTCTTCATTTTAATCACATACCCGGTCAAAGATGGCACCGGTCAAAGACGCCACCGGTCAAAGACGCCACCGGTCAAAGACGCCACCGGTCAAAGACGTTTGAAATGTTACAAACTCATGAGACTGAGCCTTAACAAGTCTATAGTTGAAGAAAGTATACTAGAGAAAACACCCGTTGTTGTCTTTATTCAAAATCAAAGACTTGAGCAAGTCTACCCTTCCCCCCTGCATGTTGCTAACAAATGACAACTCCTTAATCTTAGTTTAACTGATCAGCTCGGACCTGTCTCACATAAATAGCGTTATACCTCACTTGGCTGGCAGAACAAAAGAAATTACCCGACTGTATATGACGTACAAAAGGGATCAGACTGTCGCTATTATCTTACATATAGCGATCTGTCAGTGGTTTAAATACTACAGAATAAATGCTTGATAGGATGCATGATCAGCTTTAATACAATGGGTAGATCTATACTGTCAATAGTATACCTACTATACATGTATTACATGAACGTTGAGCAGGAGGACTGTGGCCTTCACCTTGATTCTGGGACTCCAGACACGGCTACCCATCTAAGGCCAAATAAAATAAAGTGTGTTTCAGGTTAACCGACCCTACCTAGTAAAACAGAGCCGACCCTAAACATTTTTATCCAATTTTGAAAAAAATATTTATGTTTAAAGTGATTTTAGGGCTATTTTAGGTTCAATTTGATAGTCTACGAGTCAACGCCGCAGTCAGCAAGAATCTTTCATCCAATTTTGAAAAAATATTCATGTTTCAAGTAATTCTGGGCTTATTTCAGGGTCAATTTGATAGTCGACACCGTTGTCAGCAAGTCGGCGCTGAAGTTTGCGAGTCAATTTTTAGGTACTTTTCAGTCCAAAGTAAAAAAAGGAAATCCGACCTACCCTACCTAGATTTTCATCCTATGTAACCTGACACACACCTCTTTTTTGGGATTGACAAAAATACGTTATTTTACGTCACAATACCGTTTTTTGTGTTTAATAACGTCATGCTATCATGAGGAGCCACAGAGAAATTTATAAGCCGGGTCAAAAGTGTTACATGTACTATATTGGTCTTTGATAACCCAGGGCCCGAATGTAAACCTGGTCAATGAAGGCAACTTCAATACAATTCCTTAAGGAGGACAACTTTATTTCCAATCGGATATTCTTCACAATTCTTTCATGTAAATGAAGCCAGCCTATACCATCCTTAAGCTGGGAAAACATTAGAGAAGGACAGGGTTTTAATTTTTCATGACACCATTGAAAATATCCATAAAAGAACCTGTAAATATAATGAATATATACAAAAGTTTTAGATGGACTGTCAGGGTGGTTCTTTGAGATGAAAAGAATAATTACAAGCCTGCCTCGAGTAGGCCGGGTCAATTTACCATTTGAAGTCAGTATATAAGCCCAGGCTTGTAGACGGAAAATAGGGTAGAAACCTTCGACCCCAGGCTTGGTTACGTCTAGAGTCAATGTACTTTCCATTTGGACGCATTCCCTGTGATCTATTACATATATCTACATACAATTAAATTATAGCTAGGTGAGCCAAATGTAAAACGGGATTTTAACCGAGTAACGACCAGTCTATTGTGTCATTTTATATTGAGATAACCCCGCCTGCTCTGTATAATAGGGTAGACTGTTGCTGTACGGGGACCAACTTGTTGGTCTTAAGTTACTATTACATAGGCTACCTAACTGCATGCATGTAAACACAATATCCTCGTATGCTGGCAGGACCAAGACTGTACACTCTAAAAGAGAGCATGTGTTAATCCGGGGGGGGGGGGGGTATTTTGTCTTGGGGCCATGTCGATCTTAAGAAATGCTCATGTCGCCATGTCCATCTTAAGAAATGGCCATGTCACCATGTCGATTTTAAGAAATGCTCCATGTCCCACGTCATTATCTGTTTATTCATCATGTCCCATGTCACTAAGCCCCACAAAGGCCCATGTCGCCGTGTTTAGGGGTCTAGGCCCATTGTCTTGGTCGCAGTGTAGGATATCGGTTCCTGACTTCTTTATCTTTGTAGAAATTAGTAAGAACCTCCAGAAGCTCATCAACCCACTTGAACTGTCACTCAATTTCAGTTTTGATTAGATTATCTATCACCAGTTTTTCTCCAGATTTCTGAATATTTTTAAGAACAAGATTTCTTTTTAAGAACAAGATTTTCTTTACTTGCCATTAAAGTTTGACGGTTTTACATGAGGCTGTGTCTCACGAACTTGGGCCAATGTGTTTGTCTATGACCGGGTGCCATCTATGACCGGGGGCCGTCTATGACTGGGTGCCGTCTATGACCGGCTATCTAAAATAGTTGTTTGGAGAAATAAAAAAGATTTTTTTTAATTTAGAAAGAAAAGAATTATAAATAAAAATTGTAAAAAAAGATTAAAAAAAAGTTTATCCCTCCAAACAACTTTTTTAGATAGCCGGTCATAGACGGCACCCGGTCATAGACGGAACCCGGTCATAGACAACCCAGTGGGCACAAAATTCAGTTTAATGTTGAATCAGCATTGCATCAACAGTGAATCAACATTGACATCTCTTTATCAATGTTGATTCAATGTTCTGTGCCCACTGGGAAACACATTGGCCCAAGTTCGTGAGACACAGCCATGGGTGACCATTTGTGCTGGTTGACAAGGACATTTAGGGTCGGTAGGTTAGATCTTTTTTTTCTTTTTTTAAACTTTGTTTTAACATGTAAGTACTAGCCAACCTTTCCGAAGACCCTGAAGTTGACCAAAAAAGGGTAAAAATACAAAAGTTTCTTCAAAATTGCACAAAACACCTTAGGGTCGGCCCTGTTTTGATTGGGTCGGTCGGCTGATCTGAACCAAACCTTTATTTTGCTCAACATACTCAGGCCGTGTCTCACCACTTTGGGCCAATGTACACGTCTTTGACTGGGTGCCAGCTTTGACCGGTGACATCTTTGACCGGATGCCAGCTTTGACCTCCTGACAGAAAAATGTTTATATAGGGCAGGTGAAGATATATATGGAGATATAACCTCCGCCATTTTCTTTATTTCATGCCTTACATATCAAAGAAGAATATTTTTGTTTAAATCTTATTTCTTATGGTGGCCGGTCAAAGCTGGCACCCGGTCAAAGGTGGTACAAAGTATCCGGTCAAAGCTGGCACCTGGTCAAAGCTGGCATCCGGTTCACATTGGCCAGAACTCGTGAGACACAGCCCTCACCAAGTGTTATCTCCATTATTCTCCCTTTGTAGTGGAGTTTGGTGTGCAGCTACAAGTACATCACCAACCTGTTCACCACCCAAGTTTTATCTCCATTATTCTCCCTTTGCAGTGGAGTTTGGTGTGCAGCTACAAGTACATCACCAACCTGTTCACCACCCAAGTTTTATCTCCATTATTCTCCCTTTGCAGTGGAGTTTGGTGTGCAGCTACAAGTACATCACCAACCTGTTCACCACCCAAGTTCTATCTCCACTATTCCCCCTTTGCAGTGGAGTTTGGTGTGCAGCTACAAATACATCACCAACCTGTTCACCACCCAAGTTTTATCACCACTCTTTTCCCCCTTCGCAGTGGAGTTTGGTGTGCAGCTACAAGTACATCACCAACCTGTTCACCACCCTGATGATGCTGGGGATCCTGGTGGGTGCCAGTGTGTTCGGGCAGCTCGCCGACCTGTACGGGAGGAGGCACGTCCTCTACGCCGCCGTCATCCTCCTGCTGGTCAGTCAGTTCCTCCAGGGTATGGCCGTCAACTGGCAGATGTTTGCAGGGCTCAGGTTCTTAGGGGGCATGGCCGTAGGTACGTATATATGGTTATTTTGAAACACTGAAAATGGTGTGGGTTTTTAACTTTCGACCCACCTAGCGGAAACCCCCCCCCCCCCCCGTCTCGAGGGGATAGGGCAGAAAAATTCCAACCTGTATCGAGAGGGGGGTGAGAAAAATTTTGACCCGTCTCGAGGGGCGGGGGCTGGAAAATGTTTACTGCGCTCACGTGAAAATCCAGCACGTCCCCTATTGTTAAATAATGACCATTCCCTCATACATGAAAGGGAAAGCAAAGTCGGAAAGTTGCCGGAATTAAGGGCCCCAGGTCACAAATTGCAGTCTATACGAAAAAGCCTGCTTGATCGGCAGAAAGTAGTCCCAATGACTGGCCGTGGATACGGGATAGCTCTCCCAGGTGAGAGGACAAACGTTTAGAGCTTATCTTAATTCTTAAATCTTAATATCTTAATTCAGTGTCTTATTTTGGGGCAGCAGTGTTTTGTATTGAGACACTGTCAGTATATTCCCTCGGCTTACAAGAAAAGATAGTTTAAGATAGGATTGAAATAGAAGAGAAAGAAGGCAAAAAAACGGGGATTGGGGGGTAGAGCCCCCCATTACATACTAGATAGTAATAGTAATACTTTTAAGGTAAGGTGGCAACCTCTAAGTTCAACTTCAGGTACTAAAGTTAAGACAAATAATATCATCTTAATAGTCTGATTAAGATAACGCTCTAAACGTTTGTCCTCGCACCTGGGAGAGCTATCCCGTATTTGCCTTATGCGAGCGTCCATTACTTGATGTGCATGGTACTGGTGGGGGAGGCATTAATCACAATGGGTACCAGCTGTTACATAATACAAGATACATGTAGATATAAGCTACAGAAGACCTGTTAGTAGACCAGCATCCTTTCTGTTTAACACGTCTCTCACTGCTAAGCTCTCGAAATGCAGCCCCAGCGAGGTATTCGTCGGGGCTGCATTGGTGCATCAGGAAGACAAATCTCATCTTTTAGCGACATGTCGTCTTAAAAAAAATGAAAAGGATATATTATATGGTAATTTTGGTGTATAATTGACAAAGATCTGAAGAAAACTCACCAAATTAGAGACGATTACATGTCAGATTTTTGCCTGAGAAGAGGAGAGTACACAGTATCCTTAAAGTAATAGTATTAAAGTGGCTCCTACTCATAATTCTAGTACTGTTCTACTTTTAGTCTACTATTTTTGCCTAAAGTTACTTAAAGCTTGACCGTCATGGTTGAAGTGAGGCCAAAAGCACTTTTGAATATAGTTCAGTTTTCATTCACAAGAGGGCTCTTAAGGGCTGGGGGCTCAGCTCTTACAGGCACACGATAGGTTGAATATGTTGTAGCTGGACAATGCTCATGGTCTCCTGTCCAAACGCTGCTGCCCTCTGGTGGAACTGCCATTTTAGTACATGTATGGAAAATGCTGAACTTATTCCCTGACGGCCCAGCTTTAAGGCCATGGAGGACATTGTATTCAGTGCTCAATAGATACACATACCAGTATATGAATTTTTAGAGCAAGTTCATGGTTCAGAGATGTCACTGTCAGTCAGGTTTTTGCAGAGTCCCTCAATGGTATGCCATTAACCTTGAAAATCCCTATGCTGAACTTATTCCCTGACGGCCCAGCTTTAAGTGTGAGTGGTGAGGATGTCCCTTTAATGCATGTGATGTTGTTGTGTGCAGCTGGGGTGGTGTGTGTGGGCTATGTGCTGCCCATGGAGATGATAGGACGGCAGTGGAGGACCGTGTGTGGAAGTATCGCCTTCTGGCAGCTAGCCAGCATCAGCTTCGCAGGCCTGGGGTACCTCATACCCAACTGGCGCCATCTGTCCTATGCCACTGCAGCCATAGCGTCTCCACTTCTACTGGCCTGGTTGTAAGTGCTGATAGTGATAAGGCCAAAAAAGGTTTGTTTCAGGTCACCCGACCGACCCTATCGAAAGAGGGCCGACCCTACGTTATTTTATGCAATTTTGAAGAAATTTCCTTATATTTAGCCTTTTTGGGTCAATTTTTGGGTCTTCAGAGAGGCCGGATAGTACTTACATGTTTAAAAAAAGAAGTTAAAAAAAAATAAATTCCGACCTACCGACCCTACATTTTCCTCCCATGTTACCTGAAACAAACCTTTTTTTTGGGCCTAATGATTCTGTAGATATAGGAGTGGGAATGTTTGACGTTTATGAGGAGAAAGTGCTGTTAGTAACAGTTCCTATTTAATATTATTGAATAGGCAACCATGTGAGATTTTAAAGTTTCCAATAAGAACTATTAAAAAAGAAATTACCATTTAGCTAGATTGCACTATATCAGTCACAAACAGTTAAGATAATAATCTGAATCGGAGAACAGGTTTGTGAACAAAGTAACACAATCTCCAATATTCCTCATCTGGGCCTATAACAATATATCCAATTTAAATGTCAGATATAAGATGATATGCATGTGGGGACGAACTTGCGTAGTCACTAGACACCGCCCATTCTGTGCGTAATCTTAAAATCTCCATTTCTGGCATAATCTTACTCAGTTTTCGCCACTTCTGGCGTGATCTTAATCAGTTTCCAGGTGATACCTATTCTCGAGATGGCACCACTGTAAGTTTGTAACATTGCTGTATATATCAGGGGCTCTGCCCCCGCACCCCCTTCTTCTTTCTCTCTTTTTTTCTTTTTCTGGAATAAGATTATGCCAGAAGTGGCGATTTAAGATTACGCATCTATAGAATGGGCAGCGTCTAGTGACTACGCAAGTTCGTCCCTTGTTGCAGATGATATAGATATTTGAAGCCCATCGATTTACCCCCTTCACACTTTCCCCATAATTAGTGTTGTACCAGAGAGTCCAAGATGGCTCGTCCAGCAGAACAGACTTCCGGAAGCTTTGAAGATTCTTCAGCAGATGGCGCATGACAACGGACGTCCTGAGCCGACGGAAAAGGACGTCATGCAGCTGGAACGTGGCAGTGGCAATGACGTCACGTCAAAGCACAGCATCAAGGACATGTTCCGCACTAGGACCCTGACGAGCAGAACCTTGCTCTTGGCATACACCTGGTACGTGGGTATCCCAGTAAACAAAAAACGTTGTATAACATTTTATGACGTTATATAACGTTTCTCTAAGGCTCTTCACTATGGCATAACGTTATATAAAGTTTTAAAACGTTATTTTGACGTAAAATAACTTTTTTTTTGTCTGGGATATGTCCGGTATATCTGTATGGCCATAAACAGCTAAAAAAAATACGTTATTTTACGTCAAATAACATTTTTAACGTCATACAGCGTTTGGCCATAATAAGGAGCTCATAGAGAAATGCATGTGAAACGTTGTATAACGTTTTTTTTTTGTTTATTGGGTACCTGTATATCAGTTAACCTATATTTTCTTCATTTGTACCCCACTTGTGCGGTCTTCACCTACCCTTTCCTCCTAAAATTATACCTGTGATCGCATAAGATGCACTAAGAAGTTAAAGTTCACAGGATAAATTACAATATAATAGCTGCAGACAATGCATATTTTCTTCAAGTCTCTTTGAATTTTGCATGCAAGTTTGGAATTAACAAAATCGGTTGAGATGCTACACTATACACACTCCAACAATTAAACTATAGATAACAAAATAGATAACATTGACATTTTGTTTCAGGTTTATGTGCAACATGGCTACATATGGCCTGGCTATTAACACCAGAGACATGGGAGGCAACATCTACCTCAACATTGTCATCCTCAGCGTTACTGAGTTCTTCTTCTGTATATCAGTAATCTATACTGCCAAAAGGTAAGTTATAATACCTTCCCAATAGGCAGTGAATTTTTTTTTACCTTTTTTTTAAAAAAGGATTTGAGACAAAATGCCTCCCATTTTCGTATAATTTTACAGAATTTTTTTTTTAGTAAAAAAGAAAGTGTTTTTTTGGTAGGAAAAACGCAAAAATGCCTTCCAACAACAACAACAAAATATTTGGATAGGACCAAACAAATAGGGTCGCTAGGGATACCTGAACACAACTTTTTTTTGGCCTTATCAGACGCTTAAACAGTTTAAGTTGACCTTCAGGTTCCACCCGTTTTTTTGCTGTATAGTACAGGCTGGTAACTTAACTATTTATGTATAACCGGTGAATATATACAACGAATGAGGTGGTACAAAGGACAATGAAATGTTTCAAGTTTTAACAGACTGTGTTAGTTAGCTATTTGACCATATACCAATGTTTTTTCAAGCTTCTGTGTCCACTGGCTGGGTTGTATCTTTATTTTTTTGAAATACAAGATTCCCTATGTTTTAGCACTGAAGGGCCGTATTCAATGCCCCCCATTGAATACAATGTGGCCGTATTCAATGGGCTGGGAAAAGATTTCTTTTCTTCACTAAATGGCTTCAAATAAAAAATAAACACAAATGCTAACTACATTGATACTGTCTCTGATGTATTTCACGAGTGGGGGCTGGGGCATATCCCACTCAGCCTGCGGCTTCGTGGGATATGGCCCCAGCCCCCACTCGTGAAATACAACAGAGACAGTATCAATGGGCGTTGGCATTTGTCTATTTATCACACGAAGTCTATACATTGATGAGTTGATTTTACAAAGAAAAATGTTATCATTGTAAACCATCTGATTCTTTAACATCCTGCTAAAGGCTTGATGATAAATAGGTATCTGTAATAATACATGAGATAACCCCTTACCATATTCCTATAGTTTTCAAATCAAAGTCATCGCCTATTATTCTGCACCCATCACAGATTTGGTCGAAGGCCGACATTGCTAGGCTATGAGACGATTGCCATAGTTTGCCTGGGAATTTCTATAGGTCTTCAGCTCGTGGACTCTAACAAAACTTTACAGGGGACAATATCCAACCTTGGCCGTGCCTCTGTGATGGCGTCCTGGTATGTGGCCTATCTACTTACAGCAGAGCTCTTCCCGACTCCTATCAGGTGAGCACACTACATGGTATTGGAAACATTCATTCAGGTCTTCATAAGGCCACTCAAAAAAAAAAGTGGTTTCTCATCACCAAGGTCTAAAATATATGACAAGGGAGGCTTTTTTTCTTTTTTTTTAATTTTTAACCCGCGGGCTAAAATGTATAGGATAATATACGTTTTTCATGACCAAAATTCACATTTTAGTAGTTAAGAAATTATTGTTCTTTAAAAGTTGGGAAAATGTAAGTTATTTCTATCCCACTGCATTACTGCCAGTATAAGCTTTAATTTGATACCAAATATGCCAATATTTGTCCATTTTTATCATGTTTCTCATCTAAAATTAGCAAAAAATATAACAAAAAACCTTTTTTTTATGATGCGCGCGGTGATGAGAAACCTTTTTTTTTTTTAATGGCCTAAGTAAGAAAAGAAAAAAGGCAAGAAAGTTATATACGTATCTTAATGCCCAACAGGGCCTACTTAAATTGTATGTTAAAGCTGGGCCGTTAGGGAATAAGTTTTAGCATTTTTCATACATGGACTAAAATAGCAGTTCCACCAGCGAGAAGCAGTGTTTGGACAGGGTACCATTAGCATTGTCCAGCTACAACATATTCACCCTATCTTGTGCCTGTAAGAGCTGAGCTCCCAGCCCTTAAGAGCCCTCTTGTGAATGAAAACTGAGCTGTATCCAAAAGTGCTTTTGGCCTCACTTCAACCATGATGGTCAAGCCTTAAGCCCATCATAATCCATGTTATAAATATGTGTGTATTTTACCATTGGCTGTGATATGTAGATTTTAAAATGAATTGCTAAATGTAAAATAATGGCGACCATGCCAGAGTAGCAGTCTTAAATAACAATGACATAATTTATGTGAGTTGTGCAAGTAGAGAAATGGTCGTTCCTGGAATCCATTAGGGTGCATGTATTAATATCAATATGTGACATTGATATTATATGGCTCCGGCCTATTTAACGCCAGCGTGAATTTGAATGGTAATAGTAGGGAATTAGTTGTAGACGCAATTGAATAATATTGATATAGATTATAAAAACAACTGTGCTGCTTTGTAGAACGCTGGCAAACGGTAGCTGTTCTGTCTTTGGGAGGATTGGTGGAATTCTAGCTCCACAAATAGCATTTCTGGTAAGTCTACAGTCGCAGAAATACCACCTCTCTTACTTTCGGAGTTCCTACTTTCTTTTATACTAGATTTCTCTTAATCAAATTATGTTAATCGCATACTAGGAATTAATCAAAATTGGAAATTTCCCTTAAAAACAGCCTATTTGGGAAGAAAAAAAAGTTTAAGACCGCCAAAAAGTGAAATTCCCCTAGAAACACCCTATTTGGCTGGGAAAAAAGTTCAAATAGCAAAAAGAAAATATCTATAACACAAAAAAGGAAAATGTCCATAAAAGATGCCAATTTGGATGCAAAATGTGAGTGCAGCACAGTTGCAGCATGAATGCAGCGTGGCTGCAGCAGGAATGCACACACTCATGAACACACTCATGTACACCCACACAGACTAGACATAGGCATGAACATGGCATTCTCCTTCATATAGCAACCCATGAATTTTTACTTTGATGAGACTGCATATAGCTTTACGTTAGAAGGACTCTGTTACATGGGTGTCGATGTCCAGTTTTAGATATATACCCATATAGTGCATTGGAGTGCTATAATGTTGGACTGCTGTATGTTATCAATAGAAATGGAAAGACTAAGGTGGGCTGGTCGCTACTGACTATACCTGCTAATATTATTTAACTATTAATCAAAAAGTTGTATACGGAGGCAGAAAAAAAACTACGCATATCTCTCCTTCCCCCTCTCAGTTCTCTCCTTCCTTTCCCTAATCTTCCTTTACTATCCCTACCCTTACTCATCATAACATCAACACACTTATAAATGCCCTACTCTATATTTCATAATTTACACTATCTTTCACTTTTTCTAGAGCACTGTTCACAGAATTCTGCCTGGCGTTGTGTATGGGGGATTCATTGCCATTGCCATCATCGCCGCCGCTATTCTCCTTCCGGAAACCAAGAACAAGCCACTTCCGGATGTTTTACCACCAAACCGAGGCTGCTGTGCCTTCTCACCTTCAGACACAGAGCACGGAGACGAAGGTTCAGATGAGGAGGAAAAGCAAACAGAGCCCAACCTCATCACTGCTAGGTTATGAATGAATATACAATGTTGCCCTAATACACAATGTGTATGTGGGCTTAGGCCAAAAAAAGGTGTGTTTCAGGTTACATGGTCTGAAAATCTAGGGTAGGTAGGTCGGATTTTTTTTGTTGATTTTTTTTTTAATCTAAAATTTTTTTTTTTTTACTTAAGCCTGAAAAGTACCCGGAAATTGACTCACGAACTACAATGCTGACTTGCCGACGACCGCCTCGACTCGTGAACTATCAGATCGACCCTTAAATAGCCCCAAAATGACTCAAAATATAAATCTTTTTTCAAAATTGCCTAAAAATTTCTAGGGTCGGCCCTATTTTGCTAGGTAGGGTCGGGTAACCTGAAACACACCTTTTTTTTTTATTTGGTCCTACCACAAATTAGAGCGTACATTTGTCCTGAAGTGTCTTATGTCTAATGCTATTATAATTATCCTCAATTAAATTTCTTATTGTAATGGGAAAGAATGGATGTTTTTCTCTATTCCTTATGTGCACCTGTGAAAAAATGTCGTGAAATTACAGTGATCTACTGGCAACTTTCAGGACATAACTTTCATTGTTTTTCTACTGTGCCTGTCACTGATAATTTTGACGTAGAATCACCAATATACAGAGATGCAGTATTTTTTCTAGTGCTATTACAGTAATTAGGCATTTTAGTGTTTACACTGATTCACTGTATTATAGTGTCAATAGTGTAAAACTCCATGTATAAGTTCAGTCTATACGGAAAGTTTTTCGCCTCGCAGGACATTCGGTCCTGCAGATTTGTTATTCTGCAGGCCCGGCTAAATGTTTGCAGGCCCAGATACCCAGAGGAAATGATTGTATTAAGAAAAATTATTATCAAGCTAGAATTTACATAGGAATTGATCATGAATAGGGGTTACTGGTATATTCAAATCATTTTAATAATTACAATTGTCTAATTTTGGGTAACTTTCTACAAAATATCCAGGCTTTCTAGTTTACTCTCTAGAAACCTTAATAATGGTCCGATTTACAAGCCGTAAAAACTGGCAAGTAGACAAGGATCATAGCCAGCCAATGGGGCCGGCATACACAGACTTTCTGCCAGACCAGGAGGCTTTTAGCCGGCTATAGCCGGTGTCCGGCAGGTTTTCGTATAGACTGCTTTAAGTTTATCACTATAAGCCTAACTTGCGTATTAACTGCACCTTTGGGAATACCCTATAAGCCCCACTGGCCTATAAGCTGCACCGGTGATCTGATTTGCATACTAGCCACAGCCTATAGGCCTACACAACGTTTTATGTCATAGGATTGTTACAAGTCAGAGTTTGCAGAAGTGGGAATATATCTACAGTATATTGTTACCACAAAATAGGTGCATATATCCATACACATACTTTCTTCTAAATATTACCAAGGGATCAGGGTATTTAGTCAAACCTATAATGAATTTGAATTGTCATATTGTCAAACATATTGATTGATTGAAAATTACCATTATTTCAATATGTATACTCCACTTTAAGGGCCCACAATCTCCAGAAAAGTTGTCTTACAAACCAGGCCCCCTTTGTATGGCAGGACACACTATGTGGGTCCCTCTGGGATTAGACATAAGAAGATGAATCATCTTAATCCAAATTAGATTAGCACATAATGAGTATTCACTATGAAATGGATGATATTTATGGTGCTTTATTACATTTGGAATAATGGCGAATCACCGTTGAATTTAACTGGTAAACTTTCAAAAGGTGCATCTATTTATTACAGTGATATCAGGGTTGTTTCTCATGAATAAATATGTCTTTATATGAACAAGACTTTGTTTTCTATCTTACCTTTAATTAGTAAAATGCATCTGATACGATTAGGGAGTGGTAATTACTGGACATCGATTCTCTGTCTCTTTGTAGCTCTATAGTGATCGATGCCCAGTTTTATACTTCAGACCAGTGGCTCATTTTGGCTGTTTTTCGCCTCACAGATTGCTCCTAGCGCAAAATCCTGACTAGGTGTCAATGTATTCTCTATGCCAATGTGTAATATGAGGGTAGAAAACAGTGGAACCTCAGTTAGAGAAAATCCTACTGAACAGTTTTTGAGAAAATTAGGGTTTTGTTGCCTTTTTTTGCTGTTTTTAGTACATTTCCTACATAACCCGTGAACGTCAGCATTTCTCAATTTTCATGTATTTAAAATTAGAATTTGACATTTTTTTATTCGCAGTAGGATTCCTGAATACCGAGCCATTCCACACAAGGTGTTATTTTGAAAAAATATAAATCATTTGATAGTGTATTTGGTCTCCGAAATAGAGGGAGTTTGGTCATAGTTTAATTGATTGTTGACAATCCAGTCAAGGGCTATTAGGTTCAGTTCAGTGCAAGTTGCAAAACAAGTGACTTGCAGTTTTTAACTTGACCTCATGTCCACTATGTAGGTCTTCACTATGCATGGGTCTATCCAGAGTCCATTATTGGGATCACGCATGGAGGCAGATTCCGCAGCTTTTGGCGAGAAAAATGTTCAAAATCGCAAAGAAGGGAAATTCCCCTAAAAACCCCCTATTTGGCGAGAAAAAAGTTCAAAATCACAAAAAAAAAGAAATTTGCCCAAAAACACCTGATTTGGCGAGAAAAAAGTTCAAAATCGCTAAAAAGTGAAATTTGCCTAAAAACACCTGATTTGGCGAGAAAAAAGTTCAAAATCGCTAAAAAGTGAAATTTGCCTCAAAACACCCTATTTGGCGAGAAAAAAGTTCAAAATCGCAAAAAAAGTGAAATTTGCCTAAATACACCCTATTTGGCGAGAAAAAAGTTCAAAATTGCAAAATAGTGAAATTTGCTTAAAAAAACCCTATTTAGCGAGAAAAAAGTTCAAAATCGCAAAAAAATGAAATTTGCCTAAAAAAAACCCCTATTTGGCGAGAAAAAAGTGAAATTTGCCCAAAAACACCTGAATTGGCGAGAAAAAAGTTCAAAATGGCAAAAAGTGAAATTTGCCTAAAAACACCCAATTTGGCGAGAAAAAAGTTCAAAATAGCAAAAAAAGTGAAATTTGCCTAAATACACCCTATTTGGCGAGAAAAAAGTTCAAAATTGCAAAATAGTGAAATTTGCTTAAAAAAACCCTATTTAGCGAGAAAAAAGTTCAAAATCGCAAAAAAGTGAAATTTGCCTAAAAAAACCCCTATTTGGCGAGAAAAAAGTTCAAAATCGCAAAAAAGTGAAATTTGCCCAAAAACACCTGAATTGGCGAGAAAAAAGTTCAAAATGGCAAAAAAGTGAAATTTGCCTAAAAACACCCAATTTGGCGAGAAAAAAGTTCAAAATCTCAAAAAAGTGAAATTTGCCTAAAAACACCCTATTTGGCGAGAAAAAGGTTCAAAATCACAAAAAAAGGAAATTTGCCTGAAAAACCCCTATTTGGCGAGAAAAAAAGATCAAAATCGCAAAAAAGGGAAATTTCCCTAAAAACACCCTATGACTGTAGCATGAATGCAGACACTCATGGACACAGACTCATGTACAACCACACAGACATACACATAGGCATGAACATGGCCTTCTCCTTCATATAGCAACCTATGTATTTCTACTTTGATGAGACTGAATATAGCTTTCTGTTAGAAGGACTCTGATACATGGATGTCGATGTCCAGTTTTAGATATATACCCATATAGTGCATTGGAGTGCTATAATGTTGGACTGCTGTATATTTTTTAATGCGGTGGATTGGTCGCCAAAAATAAGTACAGCATCCCAAATCTCTTGTTGGGGGTGGGGGTGGGGGGGGGGGGGCTTCCATAAAGTATGTACGCACGAAGGAGGTGGTGAAGGGGTCTATTTTCTGAAAATCTTTGCGTACATAAACCCTTTATTTTACTGGTAATGCGTACAAGAACTTTAGGGGGATGGGGGTCAATTTCTGGAGAAAATGTGCGTACATACTTCATGGAAGCCCCCTTGTTAAAAGAAAAAAAAACACATTTCCTTACATCAAGGACATACAAGATATATATCTCTATGCTTACATACGCCATGACCACGACAAGTAGCCTGTTTCTACCACATCTAGATCTAGTAGCATGCAGGCATTTCATCTGAAAAGGAAACAATTGTTTTTGTCTCCCCAATAGGGCCCAGGGGTCCACCCTCCACCTCTCCAAAGAATTATCAGACGCCCGATTAGACCCAATCAGTCATCTCAACCCACCCACCCACATCCTGAGTCCCACATCTTTAAAAAAAAAAAAAAGGCACTCTCAGTTGGGAGGATCCAAACAGTTGATTATAATTTGCTGGTGTGTTAGTCTGATTGAAGGGGTTATAGTTGAGGCCGGCGGTTCGAGGGCCTGATTGGGGCCCTTGTCGCATGTTGATTTTAAGAAATGCCCATGACTCATGTCACTAAGGACAAACCCATGTCGCTAGTGTCACTAATAGATGATAAATCATTGAATATCACTCATTAACAAACTGTTAAAGAGTGGTTTGAAACAGTTAACTGTATCTGATCTTTAGAAAACTTTGGAATTTTACACTTTTTTCGCCCCTCCCCCTCTTAGAAGGGGTCGAAATTGCTTACACATTTGGGAAAATTTTGTAATTTTTGAAATAGAATTCTGCATTCTGGCGAGTTTTGAGAGCAACATAACATTCTGTAAGCCATGATGCTATTCAATCCATGTCACTAAGGCCAATGTCCCATGTCGGAGTTAAGAAATGCCCCATGTCCCATGTCACTAGTATGGCCATGTCCAATGTCGATTTTAAGAATTAGCCATGTCGCCATATCTGACTCAAGAAATGGCCATGTTGCCATATCGATTTTAGGGGTCTAGGGACATCTGATTGAAAACGATGAGCATGCCTAAGAAATCCAGGCGGGAAAATGAGTGAGTGCGCTCGCCAGTGCGTTCGCTGGTTCATAAAATACCCACTAGGTGGCAGTAAATGTTTGTAGTTCGGACAAACGCCACTAGACGGCGTCCCGGTCAGCGCGCCAAGTCCACTTCCGCCCAGTTGTTGACAAACAGGTCGACTCGAGAACAACTCCACCTTCAAGTTAGTATTGTTGCTAAATTAAGAAAGTGCGAGCAAAATAGCTCAACTAGTTTACATCTTAAGTTGTTAGTGTTCAATAATTGTTGAGTTAGAACTTTGGACACCTTCCCCTTTCCCTCCAAGAACGCCGTTTTCGTTGGTCTGTCGAAGGAGGACAGGGCACGTGCAAACTTTTTGACTTTTTGCAGGGCAGTCCGACTCTTGAGGGCAGGGACCAAATTCTGCAATTTCCCAGGATTTTCCAACAAGCCTACGACCGTAAGTTCAAATACGTATTTGTTTTATGAGCCTGTCAATGTTAATCTTGGATTCAGTATTAGTCATTTTAGATTTAGACGAAACAGGGAAGGGTAACTTACAACTCGAACCGTGCTCCGGATAATTCATGGCTGACGTCGGATAGCCCGTCTGAGTCACGCTCGCGGCGAGGCCCTTTCGGTTTCGCTCAAGTAGGTCAAAAACTAGTTCCGATGAAACCCACTGAGCTATGCTTGTGGGTTTCGCGGGAGCGCACAGACAAATACTGAGACCTCTTTGAGCCTACCAAAATCTGCCGCTAGGTGGCGCCACCGTCTACGGGCCGCCTGCGCTTTGCGACCCAGCCTGGGTCGCATTCATTCCCAGCTTTTGCGATCCTGCGGCGGCCCAACCTTCACGCAGTAGAAGGTTTGGCAGGCTCAACTAGTCAAAAACATGATTAAGCGTTGCCCATCTTGACGAGAGATAAAATCTACCGTACCGCCGCCGACCCCTTCAACTTCAAGTTGCAGTAACTGTAACGTGTTGGCTTTTCCGCCAAAAAGGCGTGACATTTTTTTGGTCATGATACTTCTTTAGTGACCCCAATTCATATCAAAGAGCCCCAATATTAGTCTGGAATATTTTAGGGATTTTATCATCCATACTGGCCCAAGGAGCATTTCATTCTAAAATTTAGCGACAGGTATTTCTTAGATAAATCAAGGGTGCTGATCATGAATCTGCCGCTCGCAGTTCTGAAAAATGAAGATTTCCATGGAAACGAGCCCAAAAACAAAATGGCCGCCAATAATGCTTGAGAAAGCCTAATTTCTATATAAAAAAGCATATATTTATCACTAATGGGTAAAATCAACCATGGATATCATGATTGAAGGACAAAATTAGGTCCAAATGAGGGTCCTTGGCCATTATTGTTGTAATGATAGAAGAAAAAAAATCGGAATATCATACAAGGTTACCATGGTAACCGTTTCACCTAGCAACACTGGTAAATGAATAAAAGTGCATTATGGTCAGCATATTAACAGCTTTAATGAAGATATCTACAATCAATACATTACTGCAATAATCAAAACATAATTCAGTGGCAGGCATATCATGTCTAGCAATATTGCCTCCATCTAGGCACCGTGAGCTGTTGCCTAGCAACCAGAATGGGATTTGCTAATTTGCTTGACAACAACCCTGTATAAGTCACATTACCCTAATTCTGAGGTAGCGTATCCCACTAAATCAGGCCGAAGCAATTTGAGTTTACTATTCCTCTTTTTTTAGCGAAAATGATTGCCTAGCAACAGCAATTCTTAATGATTGTTTGCCTAGCAACATAGTTAGCATCACAATATAAAAAAAGGAGTATGCAAAAATGATTAAGGCAGACTTTATTCATATGCTTGGTGCATAAGGATCCCAGAGATGTTAACAATGATACCATTGTGCTTGCTGCTTAAGTAAGTAGTTTTAAATGCATGAAAAACCTGTTTCTTTTGATGGTTTCTATGCATAGAACATTTTGAAAGTATTGTTGCTAGGCAACAGATTTCATAAAAATGGCAAACACAAGGGTACAGTAGTAACCCTAGGGGGGGGTGGTTTTTTCAAGTATACAATTAACCTCAAGGGTCAAATTACACTCATCCCATTCACTGTAGTCTTTCATAAGACAATAGTAGAAGATAGTTAGACAGTTTACCTTGTTAATGTTGCTGTTGCTAGGCAACAGCAAACTAGCAACAGCAAACCAAACAAATTTATTGAAATAGACACATTTGGTTTAAGGGTTGGGATAGCCCTAAACTGGTGACCTGTAACATGGGCCTGCAGCTTCTACTAATGCAGTACTCATGGCATAATTACTGCTAATGAGTGCATTAAACATGTAAAAACAAAGCTGCCCCTGGCGGGAGAATGGAGAACTATGCATGTTTAGCCCAAATGGGAAACTAAGGCACAATATTTAAGAGATCTTAGAATGGTGATGTAAAGTTTTAGAAAATTAGAGTTGGTCAAATTACAAATTATGATAATATTCACAACCTCATAAGTTGAAATTAAGACCTTCTTTGCCAATTTTACCTAAATACTAAAACAATTGCCAAACTGAATACTGGCTTGACAACAAAGACATCAAGACAGACAAACTGGAGTCAGGAGAGCACACATCTGACGACCTCAAAAGAGGTGTTCATCATGATGCAACATACAGCTTTTCCAAATGTAATTATGGAGTGTTTTATTTATGTTATATAGATTACATTGTTAATATGAAAAGGAATTATTATGGCTAAAAGAAAAAGAATTTACAGATTATATGTATGAATGGGTGATAATAGGGGTAAGGAATAGAGCTCTTAGTGACCTTGAATGACCTTGAGATTAGGTCAAAGGGCATAAAGTTTAAGGCCAAAGAGCATTTCTTTTTATAGGACCAAAACAAGGGGACTCTCAATAGGCAAAATCAAGCCTTGGGTAACATCCTTTTACAATTGACACTACACAGAGGCCCTCACACCAGATAGGCATCCATATATCTCACAGAAATGCACTCACACTAGGGTAGGGGTGGTGATTGACTTTTGTGTGTAGCTTTTTTAATGATTCTGATACTGATGTCTTTCTTATAGGTGACAAGTACACTACATTATTCATACTGCAGCATTGCCTAGTAACAAGTCGAGTGGTTGCTGCATTCCAGTAGGAGATCACACCATCACACAGAAGTGAGTATCTATAAGCAATGCCCTTAAGGTGGGTCAATCCTTTTGAATCAAAGTCATCAGAATTCCACAATTCTCTTTCTGTGGGTACACTAAATCATTTGAAAATGGAAAAGGAAAAGAAAAATAGGGGATCTTTAGGTACTTTTTAAATTATGGATATTTTGAAAATAAAAGCACTTCAATTTTAAATGAAAAAAGACGAGAGTTATGTTAAGATTCCTATGGTTTTATTCTCTATTAACCAATAACCCACAGAATTCTGAGACATCACACATTATATCTAGAGTGTACAACCCTTGATACTAATCAGGGCATCCTCATACCTTCCCACTGCGTCCCCATTCTCCCCCTTCCGTCCCCAGCCTCCCTACTCCATCCCCAGCCTCCCTACTCCATCCCCAGCCTCCCTACTCCGTCCCCAGCCTTCCTACTGAGTCCCCAGCCTCCCAACTCCATCCCCAACTTCCCTACTCCATCCCCGACCTCCCTACTCCGTCTCAAGCCTCCCTATTACATCCCCAACCTTACTACTCCATCTTTAACCTTCCTACTCTGTCTCTTACCCCTTACTCCCTCCCCCAGTCCCCCTGGAGGCTTCCCTGGCCTCCACAGGGCAGGTGCCACCCTCAGTTCCTCTGGAGGCTTTCTTGGCCCCCTCAAGCCACAAATGGTACCTGTCAGCATTCGGGAGATGGGGGGGGGGGTTCTCCCAACTCCCCAAAAAGTTGACATATGCCAACGATCAGTCCAAAGATAACCCAAACTTCGCATTCTGGTGGCAATACATGCAGATGGTGCAGATGTAACTTATGCTGACCAGAAGTTATCGGGAAGGGAGCTGGTGTCTTCACATAGAAGCATTCAAAGCCATGCTACCTTACATTGCAAGATATGACCACCTGAATTATGAAAAATGGGGTCCAGTGTATCTGATGGAAATGGCCAACCTCCCGCAAGCAATCAAAGATGAGTTCCTGAAAGGAAACTTTGTGATACGGAATTCAGAAAGAAAATTCAATTGAGTTGATGGGGATCATGCCCAGGAATGGCTGAATCGTGTTGGAAAAGTAGCTGGAGGAATTGTTGGCATAACAAGGACAAGGACTGCACTCAATCGATGGGCACTCTCATATAATCTCAGGGCAGATCTGTCAAATGTAACAAGTAGAGGGTATGGTATTGATGACTCAGACACATCCATCCCTGAATCTCTTCCTCACCAAAAGAAAAGGGACAATGCCGATGAAAAGAAGCTTACAGATCAGTTGACAGCTTTTGGTGTATTCTCCTCTACCGAGATGCTACAGAATATTGCAAACAAAGATGAAGCTACAGACAAGATTCAGGAATCACTGCTCTCAGCCTACATGAAAGGTAAAGAAAAACTGAAGGAGAACATTCAGTCCAGATTGGTTGAAGATAACAGCAAATTCAATCAACCAATGAAGAGAGTGAATGCTTTGACCTTTGCAGATCTCTATAGGGTGTCAAAGCAAGGCAAAGAGAAAGAACAGAAGACCATCATCAAAGCTGATTGAAATGTTATGCAGCGATTGATTGTAGCATATGCCTCTGGACGAGATGTTGACCTAGGTCAAGTTCAGCAAGATGAATTGATGGCGGTACCACTCGCACTCGCAGAAGCCAATGGGAACTTGAGAACAGGAAACAAAGCACTGCTTATTGACTGTCTGACCAAGGACATAAGCTGTCCAGCAATGATCCCAAGAACACAAAACCATGAAACCACATTGATTATTGATGGGCAAGCACTAGTCCAGGGGTTGGGCAAGCCATCAGGAAAAACATTCGAAGAATTTGCTGAGGTGTTCATGACAAATGTGCTAAGGTCGGGAGAATCCTGTGAACGGATAGACTTGGTATTTGGCCGTTACCGTGACATATCCACCAAGCACCAAGCAAGGAAAAGACGTAAAAGGAACAAAGTCCCTATCAGAAAGATATCAACTGACAAAGACATCCCAATCCCTGCTGATAGGAACAACTACCTTGCCCATCCAGAGAACAAATGTGATCTGGCAGAGTTCCTGTCAGATTACATTCTTGAGAAGGTTGCTGACAAGATGATTGTCATAAGTGGTAGTTTTGAAGATAGCACTGAAGTTCATAGTACCCTTCCCATAGACACAAGTGCTCTCTGTGCTGAACATGAAGAAGCAGACACTAGAGTTATCATTCATGCTTTACACACAACATCAGACACTGTCATTGTCCAGGCCAGAGACACCGATATTTTAGTTCTGTTGATTTCCCACTTTGCCAGACTAGGGTGTCGGGAGGTTTTTCTGAAGGCTGGGACCAGCAACAACAGAAAGTACATCCCTGTGCATGAAGTAGTGAAGACGCTCCCACAGGATTGTGCTGAAACCCTCAATGCATTCCACGCATTAAGTGGGTCAGACACTACATCATTCTTGGTCGGCCACACAAAACAATCAATGTTCAAAGTGTTCCTTCAGCATCACAAACTTCTTGCTGGTCTTGGACAAGAAGATCTCAGTGGCACAATTGTAGCGTCTGTGGAAAAGTTCTTCTGCCATTGCTATAATGCCCCAGAAGTTTGCTCTGTGAATGAGGCCCGACTCTCGCTGTTTGGAAAATGTACAAAACCTGAAGCATTACCACCTACATCCAACGCCTTGGAGCAACATATCAAGCGAGCACAACATCAGGCCCTTGTATGGAACTGGGCCCACCTATTAGCACCACAGATTCCATCCCCATGTACACTACACTGCATGAAAACCCCGGTTTAAGTATATTTAAGTTTTCCCCAAAGGCCATTATATATGCTTAAATATCGTTGATAAGCACCTATAATGACATTTAATTGACCTCGCCGGGAAAACTTAGATGTCAAAATTTTGAGATTTAAGCATATTTTGGTATACCAAAAGTGACTATTTCGGTATATCTAAGCAACATTAAGTTGACCAAAATGGTCTGAAATATTTACCTAAATGTCATTAAAGCTTATTAAACCAAATGTCAAGGCCATGAAAAAGATACTTAAATGTTATTAGATGGCTTGAAATATTTACCTAAATCTCATCAAAGGTGATAAAACCAAATGTCAAGGCCATGAAAAAGTTACTTAAATGTGATTAAACCTAATGTCAAGGCCCATGTGCTGGTTACCAAAAATTGACATTTAATCACCTTTAATAACATTTAAGAAAGAAATGTAATTTTCTCTAAAATTAACTAAATGTGAATATAACCAAATCTCATTATTTTGACATGGAATGCAGCTGGTTGGTTTGTTTTTATTATTGGGGATGGCACAATTTCATCATTTTTGGCATACCTAAAGCCTAGTCTGCAGGGATGGATTAGGGAGACTAGGGATGGAGAAGGGAAGCTAGGGACGGGGTAGAGAGGCTGGGCATGAGGTATAGGACAGCTGGGTAGTCAGGTAGGCAGCTGGGCAGTCAGTCCAGCAGAGCTTCAGCAGGCAGCAGGTAGGTTGTAGCAGCAGGAGGTGTGTCCAGTAGCCAAGGCAGGAATGAAGTGAGGAGCACCCCCAGCAGCACTCCCATTATATGGGGAGTGTAGTCACGGTCACGTGACCACCCCGAGACCTCCCTCTGATTGGCTGTGGAAGTCACGTGACCTCTAATGTGCACTGAAGCGGATCAGTGTTGCATTGGCGGTCATTGGGTGCACATTGGGGCGCTTCTAGAGGGGTTAGAGAGTCCCAGGAGGTCTCATTGGACAGCCCCCGGTACTCCCTAGATGCCCAAGTGTATATCTCGCTGTGCTCCCAGCCCTTTGGGAGTTGTAGCTCAAAATAAATTTAGGAGTTCGATGTGCGCTCAACAAAATGATAAATATATCAAAGCAAAAAAAAAGCAGAAACCAAAAGCCCTATATATGACAAATAAACTGTGAAGTTCACAGTTTTATATCTATTTTATCAAATGCATGATTATCCGATACTTAAAAAAAAAACCAAGGCGTCATATGCTACCTCCTAGCGGCTCTGCACTGCCACACAGACCGCCACACCCCTCTCCCAGCTACCTGCACCTCCAGGGCGCGTACAAGGCGTCATATGCTCCCTCCTGGCGGCTCTATACTGCCATACAGACCGCCACACCCCTCCCCCAGCTACCTGCACCTCCAGGGTGTCAAGCAGGGACTTAAAGAAGATTAAAATTGCAAAAAGGCTGGCACTGCTTAAAGTAGGTTAAAGCTGATGACAAGGTGCTGGGCCTTCTTTAAGCAGCTTTAAGCACCTTTGTGATACTAACCTGATTAATATCATAGGCTGTACCCCTCCAGAAGCCGTCAAAACTATGTATAATAACGTGATTGTTGTCCCATAACTACCATGTGTAGTATCAACGGTTAACGTTGTACCCTTAATTTTGATATGGCGTAATATCAGTAATTAAATTTGCTGGGAATGTCATATGACATTCCCGGTGTATTTAAGATGACCTTAAATTCACTGGGAAGGTCATATGACATTTCAGGTATATTTAAGATGACTTTGAATTGACTGGAATTGTCATGACATTCCTAGCAAATTTAAGGTCATCTTAAATTTACCGGAAATATCATATGACATTTCCGGTAAATTTAGGGTGAACCTACATTCACCGGAAATGTCATATGACATTTCCTGGTTGTTTAAGAAAACCTTAAATATACTTAAACAGGAGTTTTCATGCAGTGCTAGGATGGAAAGAAGAAAAAGGTAACTTGTGGCCTGTGCTGATGACAACAGAACCCATACCAGAAGTATGCCTACAGCTGATATCCTGTAAATGCAAAGCTGGCTGCAGAAATCACAGATGTAGCTGTAGGAAACACAACCTTGCCTGCATCACTAACTGCAGATGCCAAGAACCATCCTTCAAGTGCTATAATGTTGCAGAGTCTGAATAGCCTGGTAAGCAAATATATAAATATCTATAGCAGTTGTACATTATGATATGATAATGAGATAGCTCTCTTGCCTGATTAAGTCTAAGTAACTATTGCATAATGTAATAAAACCTAAGGAAGAAAAAGTCATTATATGTGCTGCATAATGTAATATACAGGCATATGTACCATTGTCATATACCATTATTCTGTAACATTATAGGTGATTATACTTACATTCCAGCTCGGGAAAGGACCTAATTGAGTGGCAATCAACAACCTCAAAACACAAGGGTGGCCGTTGGGATGACCTTCTACCACAACCAGCACATAGGATCACAAAAGCTATAGAGTACCTTCAGTATACTTTCTATGACGGTATCGCAGCATAGAATACACACAGAAAATCCCACTGGCTACAGTATACTTGCCATAGATTTTACAGTACTATAGTCATTATTTTCATTACCGTTATATGGGTAATCGCCTCCTTGGATTCTTATTACACATTGAATGATAATAACGATTGTGATGGGGAGCTTATAACAAGGCATTTTTATTGTGTATAAGGGTATTACATAAATGTGATATGGAGTTATTATTTAAAATACATGTACCCCTTGTGACTGTATGGCAACATAAACTTGCACAAATCATCCCATCTTTTTGATAACTTGACAACCTTCTCTCTATGACCAAACAAAAGAGATTGAGGTTACATCTTTCAATGAGTTATCTATTAATGGGTATCATGATAAGTAGGTACTTTAGAATACCCCTATTCCATCCCTCTATCATCCCTCAAATATGTGATTATCTCATTTATGGCAATTTAGTCACTGCACAAAACTCACTGTAATGATCCAAGTCAAGTCAAGGATCTAAGATTTAACAGCTCACCAAACATGGAGCCGATTATTACAAATAAAGTATCATTTGCTATCATTGATATTAGTTTGTTTTATTTATTCTGTTGTCAACACAATCATATACAATATTAAACGTAGCATCAAATGTAGCCGAATAACCAAAAATAATATCCTGTACAGCTGAACAGCTTTTAACTTTATAATATAAGGTAAGGCAGAACTTCAGAAATAACATAATGACACAATCAAACCTCTCGTAGCCAATTTAGTGAGGATACGTTTCATTCAGGAGCTTAGGACCTTCTTAATGTGTGTTGCTAGGCAAATAACCATTTAGAATTGCTGTTACTAGGGAATCATTTTCACTAGGAGTAAAGGAATGGTAAAGTTGAATTGCTAGGGCCTGATTTAGGGGGGGTATGCTACCTCAGAATAATACTAATGTGAGTTTTACAGGGTTGTCGTCAAGGATATCAACAAATCCCATTCTGGTTGCTAGGCAACAGCTCAAGGTACCTAAATGGAAGCAAAAATGCTAGACATGATATATGCCTGCCACTGAATCATGTTTTTATTATAGCAGTAATATATTATTTGCAGATATCTTCATTAAAGCTGTTAATATGCTGACCATAATGCACTTTTATTCATTTACCAGTGTTGCTAGGTGAAACGGTTACCATGGTAACCTTGTATGATATTCCGATTTTTTTTCTTCTATCATTACAACAATAATGGCCAAGGACCCTCATTTGGACCTAATTTTGTCCTTCAATCATGATATCCATGGTTGATTTTACCCATTAGTGATAAATATATGCTTTTTTATATAGAAATTAGGCTTTCTCAAGTATTATTGGCGGCCATTTTGTTTTTGGGCTCGTTTCCATGGAAATCTTCATTTTTCAGAACTGCGAGCGGCAGATTCATGATCAGCACCCTTGATTTACCTAAGAAATACCTGTCGCTAAATTTTAGAATGAAATGCCCCTTGGGCCATGATATTCTGAAAATCAGTCCCTACTATATGGGCCAATGCGATTTCCAATGTGATTTGATACGGTACATAGACTAGAGGGACACTAGAGAAAGGCCCATGGCCAGAGGATATTTTGGTATCGTCCCCCCCTTGGTGGGGCTGAGGCCGTATCCCACGCAGCCCCAGCCTCACCAAGGGGGGAGCGATACCAAAATTCCTCTGGCTATTGGCCTTTGCCCTTATTTCATAGTTTTTTAAGGCCGAAAGGCCCCGGAGGGGCCCTGGTGGTGAGCTTGCGAACTACCAGGTTGAGGCATTATATTGTTTTCATTTGACAGGAAGTCAGTACGGGTGCCGCCATTTTGTTTTAAGGGGTGCCGCCATTTTGTTTTAAGGTGTCACAACACAAATTTATGCATATAATGATAAAATTAATATTAATCAACCTTCTATCCTGAGGTTGATCATAAGCATACCCATACCCCCTTACATGGACCCAAGGAATTCAATGGTTCTATTGGTTTGTTGCTAAGACAGCTGGTTGCCTAGCAACAGCTATTCTAATTGTTTATCTGCCTAGCAACACCCATTTCCATGCTCCTGAGGTTGATTATAATCCTACCTACCCCCCCTAACATGGACCCAAGAAATTCAATGGTTCTATTGGTTTGTTGCTAAGACAGCTGGTTGCCTAGCAACAGCTATTCTAATTGTTTATCTGCCTAGCAACACCCATTTCCATTCTCCTGAGGTTGATTATAATCCTACCTACCCCCCCTAACATGGACCTAAGGAATTCAATGGTTCTATTGGTTTGTTGCTAAGACAGCTGGTTGCCTAGCAACAGCTATTCTAATTGTTTATCTGCCTAGCAACACCCATTTCCATGCTCCTGAGGTTGATTATAATCCTACCTACCCCCCCTAACATGGACCCAAGGAATTCAATGGTTCTATTAGTTTGTTGCTAAAACAGCTGGTTGCCTAGCAACAGCTATTCTAATTGTTTATCTGCCTAGCAACACCCATTCCCATGCTCCTGAGGTTGATTATAATCCTACCTACCCCCCCTAACATGGACCCAAGGAATTCAATGGTGCTATTGGTTTGTTGCTATACCAGCTGGTTGCCTAGCAACAGCTATTCTAATTGTTTATCTGCCTAGCAACACCCATTCCCATGCTCCTGAGGTTGATTATAATCCTACCTACCCCCCCTAACATGGACCCAAGGAATTCAATGGTTCTATTGGTTTGTTGCTAATACAGCTGGTTGCCTAGCAACAGCTATTCTAATTGTTTATCTGCCTAGCAACACCCATTTCCATTCTCCTGAGGTTGATTATAATCATACCTACCCCCCCTAACATGGACCCAAGGAATTCAATGGTTCTATTAGTTTGTTGCTAAGACAGCTGGTTGCCTAGCAACAGCTATTTTAATTGTTTATCTGCCTAGCAACACCCATTTCCATGCTCCTGAGGTTGATTATAATCGTACCTACCCCCCCTAACATGGACCCAAGGAATTCAATGGTTCTATTGGTTTGTTGCTAAGACAGCTGGTTGCCTAGCAACAGCTATTCTAATTGTTTATCTGCCTAGCAACACCCATTTCCATGCTCCTGAGGTTGATTATAATCGTACCTACACCCCCTAACATGGACCTAAGGAATTCAATGGTTCTATTTGTTTGTTGCTAAGACAGCTGGTTGCCTAGCAACAGCTTTTCTAATTGTTCATTTGCCTAGCAACACCCATTACCATGCTCCTGAGGTTGATTATAATCCTACCTACCCCCCCTTACATGGACTGGAGGAATTCAATGGCTCTATTAGTGCTGCTGCACTGGTGGCCACCTAGTGGCTGTATATTACACTATTTCCCTGTAATGGCACGTTTTCCCCTGTTGTGTCACATCTGTCAGTTATATCATCCTCCCGCCCTGTTTATATGGTGTCTTGAATGGGTCCCCTACAAATATACCAACCATGTTGACATATGTTCCTTCAAATGCAAGAATTGCGGTTGTTGCCGCGTATAAAAATGCCTGAGGCATTTTTTTACGCGGCAACAACCGCAATTCTTGTTACTCTTGCAAAATATGTTTAATTGCCATAATCAGGCTTGGTCTACGGCTATGATACAATGTCGTCTTTAGATGATGAAGCGTGGCGGTATAGCAAGATGCGGGGGGGTCAGAGTAAGGGTAAGCGAGAGGTGAGGGGGGGGGCAGCTTTCACGGCATTGGCGCTGACCCCACCTGCACCTCATGTACGGGCTGTACACCTGGCTGTAGAGGAGGGAAGGTCCGGGAGGAGGTGGGGTGGCCCTAGGTTTCACTTCACATTTCCCCCAATATAACATGATAAAAACATGGTACATTCGAATTCCCAACAATTAAGATAGCCATAATTAAAGCTACAGCTTATGCTTATGGTTTCCTTGTAAATGTACACTACATTTCCCTCCCTTCTCGACGCGGGACTTGGGCTTGACATTCAGCCCGTCCTTCCCCTCACATTATTATGCTGCCCTTAAGCACCCACATTCCGTTAATATTCTGTTATTCATGTGTCCATCAGTTAAAACCATCTGATTGAAACTGAATTATAATTATAGTTATTTTGTTTATGACATTTCTGGGAGCCGTGAGAAGTTGAAAGTGGCTTCTAGCATCTTCACACCTCAGCTGACGTTACAAGTTATATAAGTTCCCACGGTACCAAGGGGGGGGGGGGGGGGTTAGAGAGGTAGACATTTAACTTCTTATTTCTCTGTAATGCAACACAACACCAACTTGGTACATCGACAGGCCTTTAGGAGGGATATTTCCCTATCAGATTGGAACAGTAGTTTATTCCACTAATTCTCGAGAATCTTCACAAATTAGTTATAATTTAGGGTGCAAATACATTGACTCATGCATCTCAGTTTAACACAACGCTGCTACAAGGTGTCACTGGGTGTATACTATAAAGCAATACGGCTCTGTGTCCCGCACCGACGAGGTAGTCCTGGTTAGCTGTCACCTGATAATGATTTGAACAAATGATGACCTCACAGGCCATCAGATACGGGAACACTGTATCCCATTGGGGGCATGGGATACAGGATTCCTAGTATTTACCCAGCAAATTTGAGTCAGCTTGCTTTAGCTAGTGTGAGGCCTCATGTTGCAGTGACCAGTATGTCTATCATATCCATAAGAAGGTTATAGGTCTGTCCAACATTTGATCTGAAAAATGAAATATAATACATGTATTAGACAGAGAATTGACAAAGGAAGGTAGAAGGAACGTATGCAATAATAAGATGAGTTTAAATAACCATAGCTCTGTAATGTATAGGCTTGTGCAATAGGTACCCAATCACTTTGTTTCTACAAAATTCAGAATAATCAGTAAAAGTAGAGCCAACCTACCTCCCAACCTTTCCCAGTGTCTGTCAGTTCAAAATGGCAGAGGGAAACCCCCTTAAGGACAAAGAACTTTCAAACTTGAAAATTGACCAATCAGAGAAGAGGAAAGGACTGAGCATACATTGTGTGAGCATGAGTCAATCTGAGTGAGCTTCCATTTATAAGCATGCTCTCAGAGTGTGAGGATGCGTGAGCCTGAGTGACCTCCATAGGACAGCTCTGAAGGTCATATAGCTATAGCAGTGCCCCTATTATCACCCAAAGCAACATGTTTTATCCTCATCCTCAGAATTTGCATCAACCCCAAGCAAGTATGTGCTACCACTTTGATCCCTGCACCTTAAGCTTACTTATATTAGTAAGAATTGATCCAAGGGTTATCTAAACAATGTGTGAAATCTAGATTATACCACTGCAGTGCTATATCCCATAGAGAAAAGTAATCATCTTTTATGACTTCAATATGAATACAAAGTATTGTTGATTGTAATCAACATTTTCCCCATTATCACATGTTTGCAAACATTAAAGAAATCATAAAAATCCATGGGATAAAACCAATAAAATCAACATTTTCATTACATGTCCCTTCTACATGGGACAAATAGTAGACTTATACATACAGTGTCCACATTCTCTCAGATGTATACTTGAGTGAAGATGCGTGACATGATTGTCAGCTCACGCATAGCTCACGCATCCTCACACCTTGTTTTGGGAATAGGATTAAGCTAACTCAAGCCTGACTCATCTTCACTCAAACAAACTCAAACTATGGGTTACATTTGAGTCAGGAGGTGTGAGCTTGGGTGAGCTTTGAGGAAGCTCACGCAGAGCTGACTCATTCAGACACCTAGTGCTTAACGCAAAATAGGCTAACCCAGGCTCACGCAGATTGACCCTAGCTCACGTCAGTTTGCTGGGTAAGCATAGTGGGGGTGCAGATGGGGGTGGGGTGGGGGAGATGGGGGTGTCCCCACGTCACGAATCGATTTTACGAAATGACCATGTCACATGTCACTAAGGAAAAAGTCATGTCACTAGTGTCACTAAGGGACTCATACATTGGGGTCTTGGGGCCGCAGGCCCCAGGAAAATTAAGAAAAATGACAACTTACAGTGACAAAATCTGAAGAAAAAGTTGTAACGAGGCCTACTGTACTCCATTGAGGGATTTTTCTTGATGTCACTAAGCCCCACGTCACATGTCGATTTTAAGAAATGGCCATGTCACATGTCACTTAAATGGCCATGTCACATGTCGATTTTAAGAAATGGCCATGTCGCCATGTTGATTTTAGTGGTCATCGTATCCACCATAAAATGTTAAGGCATGTCGTCTCGATTAATCATGTTTTTCGGATCAAACTTACTGTAAAGGGGTGTAATCGGTTACATTATCCAGACGGAGCTTCTGGGCTTTGTAAAGCATTGTTTGTAGAAAGTGGGAAAAAATCAAATGTGCTCATAGATGTACATTGTACATCTACAAAGTATGATAAAGATGACCAGTCCCCATTGAATAGAGCAGGAAGCTAAAGAAATACTGATATCTTTTCAGGAATCTATCTGCAGCTGATACTTGAACATCTCTCTCTGCAACATGTCGGCCTCAGCCCTCGTGTACATCGACTTGGAGACGACAAGCCTGAGTAAGTAGGATAGATACCCAGCTAGTGGCTCTCATGACTTTATTCTATGATTTAAATCTTTAATAATAATATTCAAATGTCAATTGAACTCTTTTTAATACAAACAGAGTCTTATTTTAGGGAACCTTGGGTACAAAAAAAGAAGAATGTGTTTCCAGAAACATTCTCATGAAAGCTAAGTAGGATCAGGTTCACTTCTGAGAAAGAAGACAACATTTGGGCAAGTCGTATATTCTTTCTTTTACCAAACTGATAAAAAGTTTCATCCCTGAAAAATGAAAACACAATCAGGATATGTCTATGTTATATTCTTGCAGAGAAGAATGCGGGTATCACGCAGATATCTGCGGTTTGGCGCAGTAAGAAGTTCAACTGTTACGTGCTGCCGAGTGGCCCCGTCAGCCACGGTGCGGTCAGGATTACGGGTATCAAGAAGGTCGGGGAGACCCTCTACGTGGATGGGTTAGTACCAACATATCTAGATAGTAATAAAGCTCTTTGTATATCTGAGATAATCTAAGGTATGTCTACCAGAAATGAAAATTCTATACTATGCCTAAAGCTAAAGTACCAGGCAAGTAAAAGAACACTTGCTATCCTTCGAAAAGAGTAGGGGACGTGCCCCGGTAGCGGTTTTCTCCCTCACCTCATAGATGATATATGGTAGGTCTACCAGTATCTTAGATAATTTCGACAAAGCTAATGGTGGGGGTTCTTACAGCACGGTGAAACCACTGCTAATGACAGTTAGGTCGTCGGAGCATGACGTGGGAAAAAAACAAACTTAGATAAACTATGGTAGGTCTACCAGTCAGGGAAATTCTGAACTATGCACTGTGGCTAAAGTATACGACGACATAGCCTATGCAAAAGTTAGCTTTTGCAAAAGATGCACATTTTAAAAAGCGGTATTAATCATAATGCAGCACTAGTATTAAAGCATATCAGTACTTGCATTCCTGTACAAGTTTACACTAATCTTTACATTACTCATTGCAGGAAACCGGTTAATGCATGCCCTACTCGCAAAGCACTCTCTGATTTCATCCAATGGTTGAGTGACCTGGACATCCACAAGAACGACGGTCCTCCCATCCTGGTCAGCCAGAATGCCAAGGTCTTCGACATCCCGCGATTGCTCTTTAACGCCAAAAACTGCTGCCTTGAGAAGCAGCTGGTGAACGCGGTGGGCGGCTACATCGACACTCTCCCGCTGTTCCGGAGTCAGTACCCCAGCCTCCAGAAACACTCACAGGAGTTCCTGCTGGAGTCGTTCGGCTTAAAGAACCCTAAGGCACACGATGCCCTGGAGGATGTCCGCGCACTCCGGGCACTGATGTGTAAGACGGGTCTCTTTAGGAAGCAGTCTATACTAAAGCAGCATTTCTACCAGATGTAGTCTGCCACACAGAGCCCACAGTCTATACTAAAGCAGCATTTCTACCAGATGTAGTCTGCCACACAAAGCCCACAGTCTATACTAAAGCAGCATTTCTACCAGATGTAGGCTGCCACACAAAGCCCACAGTCTATACTAAAGCAGCATTTCTACCAGATGTAGTCTGCCACACAAAGCCCACAGTCTATACTAAAGCAGCATTTCTACCAGATGTAGGCTGCCACACAAAGCCCTCAGGGTGCTGACGCAGCATTTCTACCAGATGTAGTCCACCACACAAAGCCTACAGTCTATACTAAAGCAGCATTTCTACCAGATGTAGTCCACCACACAAAGCCTACAGTCTATACTAAAGCAGCATTTCTACCAGATGTAGTCCACCACACAAAGCCCACAGGGTGCTGACGCAGCATTTCTACCAGATGTAGTCCACCACACAAAGCCCACAGGGTGCTGACGCAGCATTTCTACCAGATGTAGTCCACCACACAAAGCCCACAGGGTGCTGACGCAGCATTTCTACCAGATGTAGTCCACCACACAAAGCCCACAGGGTGCTGACGCAGCATTTCTACCAGATGTAGTCCACCACACAAAGCCCACAGGGTGCTGACGCAGCATTTCTATCAGACTCAGAGAGTCCCATTGTTACAGGTGCTACTCACACCATAGATGTTATCTATATAGACCTCAGGAAATGATAAGTCTTCCATGTAGCTTTATGTAGATCCATGTTTGTGTATACTATATCGTGCAATAATGGCCTTGTTCTTTGGTTTGGATAAAATGAATAGATCTGCATTTCTAAGTCATTGGGCAGTGAACGGCGAAACTGCCATGGTTAATTTAAGTTTGGGAAGGAGGAGACTATTAAAGGTGCTTATATATTTGTTGCACAAAGAGTTCTGTCATGATAGATGGTAGCAGTTTATTGTTAGTAAGATGTTCAGGCAATTCTTGTCTTTCTATTTTTCTGTCGCAATTAGTGTTAGTGTATAATATATTTTCAAGCCTAGTATACGCAATGAACAAAGTTGATGTTGAAAGCCAAAATAGTTACAACTTCTGAGATACATGTTTTTGAATAAAGAGTATTTTGAGTCATAATATTGGTCGTCAATTTTCTTTTTATATACATGTATGAAACTTTACTTAAAAGCTGGATGCAAACTTCAATCAGCTGCACAGGATTGCTATTTGATATCCAAGTAATGCTAGCCTGAGCCTGAGCAGCTAAGTTCAACAATTATGTCACTGATAGGCAGGTCGGTGGGCCTTTTTATCTGACTAAAGGATATTGTTTAAAACTGCTGAGGGGTGGGTGGAAACTTCGAACTCATTACTATTATAATTTAAAGCATGTGAGATAATTCCGAGATTCACTCTGACACTCGAATTTTTTCACTGGTAACGACCTAAATATACTCGTCCCCACCTCGTGAATTATGGCGCAGGGCCCAAATTGTCAATAAATTGTCAGTTTGGATAACATCTCTAGTACTGTTCTACTCAATGTAGTGACGCGTGAGTGGCGAGAATGAACTGCAATCCCCATTTCTTCTCAAGTAGTAGCTTTCTCAACTAATAGACCCACAAATCGATGTGCTACGGGCAAAACAATACTCATTATCTCATATCAAGTTTCCCACTAACTTACTTCACGCCATTGACCTACATGTTCATCAAGGAACTTGTTGGTCATGGAGAATGGCTACACGGTAATCCACGGGGTATGGAGCCGGGGACCTATGTAATAAAATAACATCCCCTCTAGTGTCGTACTGTATGGTGAATGTACCGGTAATGATACCAAAACTTAACCCTCTACGGGCCGCATACCGTATAGAATCCTTGGTCTGCATGATGCGTATGGCTGTGTCTCAAGGGATCGGGCCATTGTTGTTGTCTATGACTGAGTGCAATCTATGACCAGCTTGGAAAAAAAGGCTTTACTTAGGGCAGATAAAGATATAAATGGTGGAAAATGTTAATGGGTGTTTTAAGACTTTATATCACTCATTTTATTTCAATTTATATCTACATCTGCCCTAAATGAACGTTTTATTTCAAGCCGGTCATAGATTGCACCCGGTCATAGATTGCACCCGGTCATAGACGAAAATATTGGCCCACGTTCGTGAGACACAGCCATATATGCAGCCCCGGCAAATATGTAACTCAACGATGTTACATTCATACATTATGCCGACCCTTTATTAACCCCATAGGGTCGGCATGACGCATGAATGTAGCCCTGCCGAGTTTCTCACCGGGGCTGCATTCATGCGTCATAGCGCAATGCATGCTGCATTAATGCACCATGCGGCCCGCAAAGGGTTAAAATCAGACTCGGAAGTTAGTACTTTGGTTATTACCTACATGATTCAAACTTGTGTATTTCATTTCAGAACCTGATCCCTTCCCCCTGTCAGCAACAAGCACCATGGCCGCTGCAGCTCTTGTCTATTTCGACCTAGAAACAACTAGTCTCCGTAAGTAATTTTGAAAATTATTTCATGAATAAAGATACTTAATAAATTCTAGTAATGTTTAATAGTCACCTAGTGGTAGTAAAGATTTGTGATGTGAAATTTGACATCATAAAGTGAAAATAAAATCAATGAAAAGTTGTAATCGCTTGGCCATTATGTACATACTGACAATTAATTGTCGCGTATAAGACTAACTCGATGTAAACAGCACCCCTAACTTTGGAGAATCAAACAGGGAATCCCATTATGGCGAGATTAGTACTGAAGAATACTTCTAAAAGTTAGTATTAGCCCTACTAAAACTGAGTGACTCGCACATAAGTGGCCGTTAGGTAGGTATTTGACGGTTCACAACTGTAAGGCCAAAAAAAAAAGGGTGTGTTTCAGGTTACATGGTCTGAAAATCTAGGGTAGGTAGGTCGGATTTTTTTTTGATTTTTTTTTTTTACTCTAGACCTGAAAAATACCCAGAAATGCAGACTCGCTGACGACCGCCTCGACTCGTGAACTATCAGATAGACCCTTAAATAGCCCCAAAATGACCTAAAATATAAATATTTTTTCAAAATTGCATAAAAATTTCGAGGATCGGCCCTGTTTTGCTAGGTAATGTCGGGTAACCTGAAACACTGCTTTTTTTTAAATTTGGCCTAATTATTCGACAGGTAAGGACGCAGAGATTACCCAGATTGCTGCCGTCTGGCGAGAACGGAGATTCAACTATTACGTACTGCCGGAGGGAGACATCAGCTATGGCGCATCCGGAATCACCGGTATCGAGAAAGATGGAGATGTCCTTATTGTCAATGGGTCAGTGTCTACAGTAATCTGTTCAGTTTGTTTGTATGCATGTATATGTACAGTCACATACACGCTCTGTCAATGCTAGAGCCAAAAAAAGAAACAATATTAAAGGGAATTATGAGAGTGGTCATTTCTTAGTAGAAGGAGATGGGGGATTTGCTGGGGGTATTAATTTAACCATTTAGATCTCTCTTGAGGGGCGAGCTGAAAACACTTTTACCTCTTTTTAGTGAAAAGGTATGTGTGTTAACCATAGCTCAAAGAGGTCTGCATTAGCTATTTAGGTAGGAAACTTAACTTCACAATTTAAAAAAATGTTGGATACACACATTTGGTAACAAATGGCTCTTCGAACATGCTCCTTTTTCCTGATGTGCCGTTTGTTTAAAGGAGTATTGCATTGACGGAATCGGCCGTCTATTTGTCCATCGGACGAGGTTCTCCCATTAATAGACAGAGCTGCACGCTAAAATGGTTGAGACAGGGGTGACGCTCTGTGTTTATTTCAAGGTATTTCAATGAAAAATGGCCATAAAAGGCATAAACTACCTTTAATAACCTGAAATCGATTGTCCAACATAATTTTTGTTCTGCCCATATTGAGCTCCAGTTATATACAATGCCACATAGGATGCCACAACAGTGAGGCCAAGAAAAAAGGTTTGTTTCAGGTAACATGGAAAGAAAATGTAGGGTCGGTAGGTCGGATTTTTTTAAACATCAAAGTACTAGCCAGCCTGTCCGAAGACCGTAAAATTTACCCAAGAAGGCTAAAAATACAGAAATTTCTTCAAAATTAAATAAAAAAAAACATAGGGTCGTCCCTGTTTTGATAGGGTCGGTCGGATGACCTGGAACAAACTTCTTTTTTTTGGCCTAATGGTTCCATTTGCTGCTTACAGGGAAGAAGTGGATTCCTGCTGTACTTACGACGCCATTAACGACTTCATCACATGGCTAAACGACCTTGACATCCACAAAAACAATGGCTACCCGATCCTAATCGGGCACAACGCCCACAACTTCGACATACCGCGACTGCTCAACAACGCCTCAAGTTGTGGCCTTTACGAGTCGCTCATCGACGCTGTAGATGGCTTTATCGATACGCTGCCGCTGTTTCGGGAGGCGTACCCCGACCTTCAAAGCCACGGTCAGCAGGCACTTCTCGAGGCCTTCGGCATGGAGAGCTTTGACCCGCATAATGCCCTGGAGGACGTCCGGGCTCTGCGCGCCTTGATGAGCCGGACCGGCCTCTTCCGGGAGAAGAACCGTCTCCAGCAGTACTTCTATTGCCTCTAGACAAGACCCGCCTCCAGCAGTACTTCTACTGCCTCTAGACGAGACCCGCCTCCAGCAGTACTTCTATTGCCTCTAGACTAGAACCGCCTCCAGCAGTACTTCTATTGCCTCTAGACGAGACCCGCCTCCAGCAGTACTTCTATTGCCTCTAGACTAGAACCCCCTCCAGCAGTACTTCTACTGCCTCTAGACTAGAACCCGCTCCAGCAGTACTTCTATTGCCTCTAGACTAGAGCCGCCTCTAACAGTACTTCTACTGCCTCTAGACTAGAACCCCCTCCAGCAGTACTTCTATTGCCTCTAGACTAGAACCGCCTCCAGCAGTACTTCTATTGCCTCTAGACTAGAACCCCCTCCAGCAGTACTTCTACTGCCTCTAGACTAGAACCGCCTCCAGCAGTACTTCTATTGCCTCTAGACTAGAACCGCCTCCAGCAGTACTTCTATTGCCTCTAGACAAGAACCTTAAGTTTCCACTTTCCCCACACTTGCAGAAATTCTTGGATTTTTGCCAGAACTGTGGTATTTCATTACTTCAATCTCCTACGAAAATGAGCAAAATCGTAGGATCTCCCACTTTTTGTGGACTCAAATGTGGCATCTCTGCGTTACCAAGGCCAGGCCTACTTTGGATCACCCGTTCACATTATAAGAACATGTTCCATATTCCATGGGTGTCCAGACTATGCAGCATTTATTTAAGTGATACACACACTTAATCAACTCATTTTTGATATTTTGTTAAAATTGATTCCATGAACTTCATGCAATATATTTTTATATAACTTCATATACATTTGTGCAGCAGTTATGAAATAACTACCGCTACATATCTCAGGATTCTTGCTGTATACCCACAGAATGTGGTGCTATGTTGATGTGTGGATTGCCTACATTGCCAAAGTCCATGTATCAAAGCTATAATGGCAACTATATTCACTGCCAGTAAATGTATTTGAATGTACTCGTATATAATGTAGATAGGGTCCTGTATACTGTAGTTTATAGTTGACTTAAAGCCCAGACACTACTGTATTACCTATTACCCGTACAGACCCGATGTATATTCAGGGACGTCTACTTAGCTATCCTTTTCTCATATTACTTTGTATTGAATCTGGTCAGAAGCACACGTGTGCCTAGTCAGCCATCATTGTTAAAGAATTCTCTTCTGGTCTTCCTACTCTCATTCTAACACGATATGGCAGTAGCATTTACTAAAGAGATATTAGAAAAAAAACCTGTCATTAGTGCAAAGACCCACTCATGTACGTTAGCACACCTAGGGCTCTTATAATGCGCTGTATATGTCATTTAATTACTATATCGAGAGCAGTAATCAAAAGCTTATAGAGGACATGAAATGCATTTATGTGAAGGATGGTGTGGTGACAGCGCTGTGACTTGCTGTAGATCTGAACTGAAACATGCAATAGAAGCAGCTGTAAAACTAGCCGCAGCGGACCAGGTGCTAACGTAATAGTCATTTATATATTTTGTAAACCTTTCATATGATGTATCCAGATATATTTTGTATGGAACTAGCGTAGGTAAACGGTGCAAACTCCAAATGTGAAAATCTATATATTACTGGTAGCATGGACCTGTACAATGCTGGTAGGGGTTGCAAAGGTGTTCTGATTATAGCTCATGGATGATAACGACCATTTGAATGCTCACTGCATTAGTTGATATTTTGGTTATATTTAGGGGAGTGGTTCCTTGTACGTTAGCGTCATATACGGAGCGAACCGTTGTAGTATTTAAGAATTAGCCTTTTTAAGACCCAGCCACACTTCTATATTTAGCCCAGGAGGACTTTAAAACTGAGGTAATATTTGATGACTAAATCATGTCGCAGATCAACCGTCCATTTTAAAGTCACGTTAGGATTTCATTAGAAGTACAGGTATGGCCGAATTCGTTAGCGGTCGGCAATGTTCAAATAAACCTTGGTAGACGTAGGCTTTAAAGAATAGTCTAGACTAGTACCACAGGACTTAGTTGACAAAATCTTATGATAAAGATAGTGCCTTGCGATCTGAGTAAATGCATTGAAATACATACAGTTGTTAAATAAAGACGTTATTTAAAAATACATAACTAAATGTCGTTATTTTGTGATTCTAGATCATAGCAAATGCAGTATTTCAATATTCGTACAATATGGTAAATGCACACCGGTGCTTTGAAATGTTGGGAAAAGTGATTTATATCTAAATTGTTTTATTTTCAAAATGAATACGTTGTTATCGCACAATCACTGGTCTCAATATCTAATAATGTAGCCTGAGGTGGAATCAGCCTTGGATCGATATATGAGGTAGTGAGGGCAAAAACTGGATAGCTCTCCCAAGTGAGAGGACAGACGTTCAGAGCGTTATCTTAATAAGACATCTTAAAGTCTTAATTCAGTGTCTTACCCAGGGCCGCTCTTATCATTAAAAATAAATCATTTCAAGCCAGCAACCAGCTCAGAGGAACTCAGGATGTCTCTAATAGAAGAAAAAGAAGAAAAAGAAACGGGGGTTGGGGGGCAGAGCCCCCCATTACATACTAGTCGTAATAGTAATACTGTAGTGTTTGACTAGAACCCCTCTGTACGACGCACCACTGTGGCGGGAACGCTGCCCACAGACGCTGGATGAGGGCGCCACCTAGAGAGTAAATAAAGCACTAGGACGACGGCAATGGGCGCCTAGAGCGCGTGTATATAATCAGTGTTATGTTGATCCTTCATATACCACATTCTGGCGACGATTAATGGGATAAAAGCACCCATGAGGAGGAACTTTAGTGTGTGTGGAGAATGGAATTCGAAGAGGACAGTGATGACAGATCAGGTTGGTGCCGTGATGCTTGATGGACCTATCTGTCGGAGATCTGTGTGACTTTCTCGATGCTGTCAGTTCAGTGAAGTTCAGTCCATGCTGGATTGGAAATGTCAGTGGTCGTCCTGTTAAATCAGGGGACGTCCTGTTAAATCAGGGGTCCTTCATATACCACAAATACTTTCAAAATATTATTTATTTTTAATGACATAAGCGGCCTCTACTAAAGTTAAGACTATTCAGACTGTCTTAAAAGTCTTATTAAGATAACGCTCTGAACGTCTGTCCTCTCACTTGGGAGAGCTAACCCGTGCGTGCGTAGTGAGGGCCCGTTATGGCTGGTGGGCAGTATGTTACCAGTGTTGTAATACAGGCGATACTCTCGTTCCCAAATCCGTCCGAAGGAAGGCTCTGGTGACTGCTATATGACCTTGAACTTGGGATTTTGCTGGGTTTGGGCAATCCCTGTAGTTAGCTTGCAACCAGCGAACAGGAACCAGAAATGGAAGCAGAAGGTTTGATGGTAAAACAACCATCAAACCTTCTGGTTCCTGTTCGCAGGTTCCAAGCTAACCACAGGGACTGCCCAAACTCAGCGAAATCCCAAGTTCAAGGTCTTATGGCAGTTCCCAGAGCCTTCCATCGGAAGGATCTGGGAACGAGAGTGTACAGGGGGCAGCAGCACTGTCTGACAGGGGTTACACATGTTATACTTTAACAGTGGTTACCCTAATCTCAGAGACTCTCCTGGGACTGTAGATATAGACAGAGGTCCACGATAATCTGTCTGAACTACAGGTTTCTCCACAAGCGGTGCGTTGGATTGTATGACACGAGGCAGAGCCGAGTGTGACGCGATCCAATGCACCTCGAGTGGAGAACCAGGAGTTCAGACAGATTATCGTGTATCTCTATTTATTTCATGTATTTGTTGATTAATTATATACAATTTAAGATTGGTTTCATAGCTATTTTGGTGACATCATTATGGAGAAACAGCCCATAGAGAATGAGCATCAGTTTCTCCACGGGGGTGTGGAGAATGGCCAGTCTAGTACTTAAGCATAGTAACTTCGTTTCTCCACATGAAATAAATGAGTAGAACCCTGTGAGCCCCTGGTACATGTGTGTACAGCATCAGACTCAGGGAACAACTACCTGTGGGGCTTACACACAGGCCTCCAGTCTCCACAGTGTCCAGCAGGGTCCTGTTACCCCACAGGCATGCCCTGCCCTCCCTGATACGTACTACATACTGTAGTTTATATACATGCATTTACCAGGGAGGCTTCAACGCAGCACAGTATGTAGGCCTACTGCTATGTAGGGATTTCACAGTCCTCCCCTCTTAGACAGTCAAAATGGGGATTTTAAGGGTAATCAAGTACTTTCTGAGATCCTATAAATATAAACCGACTCACATCCCTATATACTAGGTCCCTCAGATGAACACTTATCATGGAATTTGGATATATGCTGGGTTTGCTGCACTTACTATCCCAATGGCGTCTATATTCCATAGATACATATTGTACATACAATGTATAACGTAAGTTCTTGAAGCTTGACCGTCATGGTTGAAGTGAGGCCAAAAGTACTTTTGGATATAGTTCAGTTTTCATTCACAAGAGGGCTCTGAAGGGCTGGGAGCCTAGCTCTTACAGGCACAAGATAGGGTGAATATGTTGTAGCTGGACAACGCTCATGGTCCCCTGTCCAAACACTTCTGCCCTCTGGTGGAAATGTTATTTTAGTCCATGTATGGAAAATGCTGAACTTATTCCCTCATGGCCCAGCTTTAAGGTTCTCGACTCATACATACATGTATACTCAGGATAGGGATTTTCAAGGTTGATAGAAAACCATTTTGAGGGATTCTGTCAATACCTGACTGACATCTCTGAACGCATGTACGGGTATGTGTATCTATTGAGCGGTGAATGCAATGTCCTCAATGGCCTTAAAGCTTGACCGTCATGGTTGAAGTGAGACCAAAAGCACTTTTGGATATAGTTCAGTTTTCATTCACAAGAGGGCTCTTAAGGGCTGGGAGCTCAGCTCTTAGAGGGGCGTCGTCTTCGTAGACGTGGGAACCTATCACAGGGATAACGAACCCTGTTACCTACCCTAACATTGTGAGGTTGCAGTGATCTACTCTACTGACCTAGTTCCAAACACAGCAATATATACAGGGTCCCACGGATACGAAGGCTTCACTGGTGTTACAGGCACAAGATAGGGTGAATATGTTCGCCGAATATGTTGTAGCTGGACAATGTTCATGGTCCCCTGTCCAAACACGCCCTCTGGTGGAACTGTTATTTTAGTCCATGTATGGAATATGCTGAACTTGTTCCCTGATGGCCCAGCGTTAACCATGACTATCCAGCCTGGAGGTCTCAGGACCTCTTGCTGTCGGCGGTGGCACTGCTACTAGTGTGCCCCCTAGTGACCACACTGGAGGGTGGCCGGTGGCGTCCCCCTGGCGGCAGCGTCTGTAACTGAGGGCGGGGGGTGCCCCTCTGTATTGCCGCCTCCTGGCGCTCCCTCTCGGCCCTCTCCTCCAGGGTCCTCAGCTCCTGCAGGTGGCTGGCGGCCTGGGTGGCCCTCCAGGCGGCGTCCTGCTCCTCCCCCTTGGTCTTGTTCTTGGTGAGGGTGGTGAGGAGGCGGGAGTCCTGGCGTCTCTTGACCTGCTGCGTGTTGTCTATGAGTGTCAGTAGGGGGCGTCTCCGTGCCTGCCCCATGTGTGGCTGCATCACCTGGCTGGTCACGTAGTGTTTGTAGGCGTCCCACTCTGCCTTCTGACGGTACGAGTTGAGCAGCACCTCATCTGACGGGTACCTGAAAATGTGCATTTTGGTAACTTATTACGGCATATTTCAATAACTACTTTGGGCGGCCAGAGCCAAAAGGCAGGGCACAACAAAAGAAGCTCTCCCAACCCCCCTCCCCCAACTTCTATGAGTTTTTTATTTTTTTTATTTTAAACGTTTTCTTGTGTTTTTTTGTTTTTTTTTGTTTTTTTTGGGGGGGGGGGGGTGGTCATGGGAGCTCTAATGCTCGGGTTTGATTTATTTTTGAATACAGAATTCCATTTCCCATTTCCTTAAATTCCCAGAAAGAATGTTAGGAGTGCATCACAAAGTTGCCGTTTAGGATCGCTAAAAATGACATCCAGCACCCTAAAGACATAGATATGTAGATTATAGTGGGTACAGGTAAGCTATCTATTCAATTAATGCTACTTGTATTGTTTGGGTTGGAGTGAGGAACCAGGAGACTGACTGATACTGAGCCCCAGTAGTGACTGAGTGACTGAAGTAGAGCACACTGAAAAAGTAAACTTGTCTCCAGACTTGTCTAAGTTACTGTCATAAAATAAATGAGTCAAAAGTTCTCTAACCTATCACGTTACCATCCCACAAATAGAATCTGGAGCTGGCAAATGTCGGGTTTTGGGCTGGCACATGCCAAGTGGGTCTTCTTTCTCCAGCTTTAAGACCCGCTTCCTTGTCACTTAGACAAGTCTTTAACTCCTTTATTTTATGACAGTCACTTGGAAGAGTCTGGAGAAAAGTCTACTTTTTGAGTGCAGGGCAGGAAAGCAATGAAGGAGTCACAGTGAATTGTCATTGCTGTATATTGATGAGCCATTCACTGCTGGCTGTGTCTCACGACCTTGGGCCAATGTTTTTGTCTCTGACTGGGTGCCGTCTCTGACCGGGTGCCGTCTCTGACCGGCTTGGCTTGATAAGGTCAAAATACCAACAGCAGGAGGCTAATTGTAATTATAATTATATAACAACTGCCATAACGTTTTTACAAATCCTTATATATACATGAGTATAATACTTTTTTATGCCGAAGTGGTGGCGTAGCCACCTGGTGGTGCCGCCAGGCACCACCACAACGAGGTATATGATGTTTGCACTTTGCCAGAAGTCAGAACGGGCGCCACCATCTTGGATTGTGCCGCCATCTTGGATTAAGGTGTCACAACACAAATTTATGCTATGTGATAACAATAATATAAATCAACCATTGATAGTTCCTGGGGTTGATTATAATCATACCTACCCCCCCTAATATGGACCCGAGGAATTCAATGGTTCTATCGGTTTGTTGCATATACAGCTGGTTGCCTAGCAACGGCTATTCTAATTGTTTATCTGCCTAGCAACACACATTTCCATGGTCCTGAAGTTGATTATAATCATACCTACCCCCCCTAATATGGACGCAAGGAATTCAATGGCTCTATCGGTTTGTTGCTAATACAGCTGGTTGCCTAGCAACGGCTATTCTAATTGTTTATCTGCCTAGCAACACACATTTCCATGGTCCTAAGGTTGATTATAATCATACCTACCCCTCCTAATATGGACCCGAGGAATTCAATGGTTCTATCAGTTTGTTGCTAATACAGCTGGTTGCCTAGCAACGGCTATTCTAATTGTTTATCTGCCTAGCAACACACATTTCCATGGTCCTAAGGTTGATTATAATCATACCTACCCCCCCTAATATGGATGCAAGGAATTCAATGGTTCTATCGGTTTGTTGCTAATACAGCTGGTTGCCTAGCAACGGCTATTCTAATCGTTTATCCGCCTAGCAACACACATTTCCATGGTCCTAAGGTTGATTATAATCATACCTACCCCCCCTAATATGGACGCAAGGAATTCAATGGTTCTATCGGTTTGTTGCTAATACAGCTGGTTGCCTAGCAACGGCTATTCTAATTGTTTATCTGCCTAGCAACACACATTTCCATGGTCCTAAGGTTGATTATAATCATACCTACCCCCCCTAATATGGACCAAGAAATTTAATGGTTCTATCGGTTTGTTGCTAATACAGCTGGTTGCCTAGCAACGGCTATTCTAATCGTTTATCTGCCTAGCAACACACATTTCCATGATCCTAAGGTTGATTATAATCATACCTACCCCCCCTAATATGGACGCAAGGAATTCAATGGCTCTATCGGTTTGTTGCTAATACAGCTGGTTGCCTAGCAACGGCTATTCTAATTGTTTATCTGCCTAGCAACACACATTTCCATGGTCCTAAGGTTGATTATAATCATACCTACCCCCCCTAATATGGATGCAAGGAATTCAATGGTTCTATCGGTTTGTTGCTAATACAGCTGGTTGCCTAGCAACGGCTATTCTAATCGTTTATCCGCCTAGCAACACACATTTCCATGGTCCTAAGGTTGATTATAATCATACCTACCCCCCCTAATATGGACGCAAGGAATTCAATGGTTCTATCGGTTTGTTGCTAATACAGCTGGTTGCCTAGCAACGGCTATTCTAATTGTTTATCTGCCTAGCAACACACATTTCCATGGTCCTAAGGTTGATTATAATCATACCTACCCCCCCTAATATGGACCAAGAAATTTAATGGTTCTATCGGTTTGTTGCTAATACAGCTGGTTGCCTAGCAACGGCTATTCTAATTGTTTATCTGCCTAGCAACACACATTTCCATGATCCTAAGGTTGATTATAATCATACCTACCCCCCCTAATATGGACGCAAGGAATTCAATGGCTCTATCGGTTTGTTGCTAATACAGCTGGTTGCCTAGCAACGGCTATTCTAATTGTTTATCTGCCTAGCAACACACATTTCCATGGTCCTAAGGTTGATTATAATCATACCTACCCCCCCTAATATGGACCAAGAAATTCAATGGTTCTATCGGTTTGTTGCTAATACAGCTGGTTGCCTAGCAACGGCTATTCTAATTGTTTATCTGCCTAGCAACACACATTTCCATGATCCTAAGGTTGATTATAATCATACCTACCCCCCCCTAATATGGACCCAAGGAATTCAATGGTTCTATCTGTTTGTTGCTAATACAGCTGGTTGCCTAGCAACGGCTATTCTAATTGTTTATCTGCCTAGCAACACACATTTCCATGGTCCTAAGGTTGATTATAATCATACCTACCCCCCCTAATATGGACGCAAGGAATTCAATGGTTCTATCGGTTTGTTGCTAATACAGCTGGTTGCCTAGCAACGGCTATTCTAATCGTTTATCCGCCTAGCAACACACATTTCCATGGTCCTAAGGTTGATTATAATCATACCTACCCCCCCTAATATGGACGCAAGGAATTCAATGGCTCTATCGGTTTGTTGCTAATACAGCTGGTTGCCTAGCAACGGCTATTCTAATTGTTTATCTGCCTAGCAACACACAACTCCATGGTCCTAAGGTTGATTATAATCATACCTACCCCCCCTAATATGGACCAAGAAATTCAATGGTTCTATCGGTTTGTTGCTAATCCAGCTGGTTGCCTACAACATCTTTTGTAATTGTTTATCTGCCTAGCAACACGTATTTCCTTACCCCCTAACATGGACCCAAGGAATTCATAGGAAATGCCATATTTGAAGTAATATCATCCTTCCCCCTGATAACCCCTTCCCGGCCCTGCTTTTTTGGTGTCTTGAATGGGTTTGCGGTTGTTGCCGCGTATAAAAATGCCTGAGGCATTTTTTTACGCGGCAACAACCGCAATTCTTTTTAAAACACCTTTTTTCTAACCCTGGTCAGAGACGGCACCCGGTCAGAGACGGCACCCGATCAGAGACAAAAACATTGGCTCCAGGTCGTGAGGCACAGCCTGCTGCTAATTTTGGTCATCTAATGTGTCTTTTTTTTTTAGACTTAAATTTTCTTTTCAAAAGTGACATATTGTATGATTATAAAACGACTTACTGTTGTTGGTTTGCTAGGTACTTTATGCTCTGTAGACAATCTTCATCCATGCACTTCCGGAAGTGGGATTTGCGCACACGCAGCAACTTAGACCCACTGGAAACCAAAATGAGGCTACTTCCGGCGGCTGCTGGAGTTTGGTAGATGATGTCATGGAGGTCCTGGAATGGATTTTTTGGTTTTCTTTTTTAAAAGTTTAAAATGCATACCTTTCGGGGGGGGGGGTGTTTTTCTAGTTACAGTGTTGTGTCCACAATGGAGGCTAGTCAAGACTAAGATGCTACATGTTTACAGAAGATTATAGGTCAATTTAAAGGAGCACCTAGATGTGCAGAGTTTAGCGGTTATTCTGATGGTTAGGATCTTTAAAGGTAAACTGTAACAACTTACTGCATCCACCAACATGCTATTTGTATTGTATTGTAATTTCTTTTATTTATCCTGGCAGGATCGTTTTGGCCTAGAAGGTCGTTTTAACACAATCACCAGAGTGGAACATAGACGGTAGATCATATACTCTGGGCTTTGTATATATGTACACCCTCAGAAAGTGAGAGTCATTGTCATTGTCGCTAAAACTACCCTCACCTGACCCTCAGGTGAGGGTAGTTTTAGCGACAATGACTCTAACTTTTCTGTGTGTGTATATATCGAAACGGTATCAAAATGGTAGAATTCTAACGGGGGACCAATCTGAGACAGAGATATATTTACAAAAGTAGTCTCCGTTTTGCTCAGAGGCAAACAGAGTAAATATACGATACACAAAATTTGGGGGGTTGGGGGGCTCTGCCCCCGATTTGTCAAAAAAACGTATTAAACTAACCAGCACTGTGCTTGGAGAGTTCAAATAGTACTAAAGTAGTACACAAACAGAGACTATGGCCATTACCGGCGCCACTTTGGATCTCGTCACAGAATGACGTCTACCGCCTGATGGTTAGAGTCGTAGCGCAACCGTATATATAAGGGTGGGTGGGAGCCTGGGGTTCAAGAATGGGATATGTCCAGCCATTAAAGGGTTAACAGAGGAGGGCAAATCAGACCATATACAGAGAGGAAGCCTAGAGAAGGTGCAATAATTATTATTCTATACAATTATCCAGTCTTTGCAAAAACATGCAGGACAGTGGCAATGTCCCCCTAAAATGCCACCGGTTCTGCAAACTCACAAGTGTAGCAGGACCGAATGTCCAGTCACATATTGGGTTTTCTGAACTAAAATAATTTAGTAGGGTTTCTAAAGATGAAATTTGTCAATATGCTGTGTGAAATTATGTACCTATCTTGAATTGGCCATGGATGATTACAAATATAATGTATTTTTAGTGGACAACACATGTACATGTACCATTTTATACATAATAGAGATGTAGCCGGTCCTGTAACATTGAGAATGTGCAGGATCAAATGTCCTGAGGGATGAAAAAAATTCTGCAAAGACTGGTTATTGAGTTAAATTGTTTCAAACCACTTACAAAGACCTCACACTGACTTAGGAGGCCTATGTCGAGGTAGATGTCCTCAGAGCCGTCAGCTGCTAGCAGTAAGGTGTTGAGGGTGACCATGCCGTCCGGCAGGAGGCGCTGTAACACCTCCTTATCTGTACACGGCTTGGTGCCCTCCTCCAGGGGCTTCTGCTTGGCCTCCTGTCGGTGTCAGGGTGGTAATAGGTAATATGTGTTATTAAAGATGGCATATCAGCTAAATTTTGGGGATTTTCTAGTCATGCCATATCCATATTGTATATCCTATCCCATACATCTTCCACAACTTTTTTAATTATTGGCAATGTCTCAGTCTATAAAATGAGCACAGACAGTGCAATCATTTTTACTCTAGGTTGACACTAAAACTGTCTATGTTGTGCTACTGCATGGCTCAGGGCTTTCTCTACCAGGCTGGTTTCCCCTGTACTCACCTGGGGGAGTGACTGAGTCAGTAAGATGAATAGGCTTTATTGTTAACTCTCTCGATTCATATATCTATAGACAGATATCTTGCAAATATTGGGTTATGTTTATCAGCTAATATTATATCAGAACCCATGGCATTCATTTTAAGGAAAATGTTTGAGAAGTGTACTAGTTGAAACCCCATCTTTAATAGGACTATTGTGGTCTTAATTCTAATCACGACGAATATTAAGAGTGTAAAATAGGGTAGCTCGGCCTGGTGACTACCTGCCGTGCATGTATATTTTACAGGGGCGTGGCAAGCAGTTTCAAAGTAGGGGGGACTGAGGGGTATTTTGACCCTTTTTGATCCCTCTTTACTTGACCTTTTTGGTTTGACCTTTTTTTCGGGTTGGTCAAAAGTTGGGGGGGGGGGGCATGTCCCCCGTCCCCCAGGTTACCACGCCCCTACAGAATTGTAGTTGAAGCAGCTCATCAAATATCTAATTCCATAAATGAACATTGAAAATGAGGCAGAGAAAACTATTCGAATATTTAATACTAAATATAATTACGAACAACGATCAGTCACTTTCTATGCCAAAGAATAAGTGCGAATCTAGAGCTCTCCCACACCCACTCTAGCTAGTAGCTCTGGTAATCAAGTCATAATCAATTGCTCGATATATCTAGGGACACCGGCGGGTAGAGCAATGAACGAAACAAGGTATAATGGTACATATACACTGATCAGGATTAGTGAATAATTGCAACCTAGTGCTTATTATTGATCCAATTATCCTCGTTACATGACAGCTTAGTGGAATTAGTATATTTATATACAGTGTGATTACGTATGTCAGTGTGATTAATATTGATCTTTAATGAGGCTTGTGATGGGATTGAAGATACACGACTTGATAATTATCTAGATTGTAAGCAGACTTAAAGCTTGGCCGTCAGGGAATAAGTTCAGCATTTTCCATACATGGACTAAAATAACAGTTCCATGAGAGGGCAACAGGGGACCATGAGCATTGTCCAGCTACAATATATTCACCCTATCTTGTGCCTGTAAGAGCTGAGCCCCCAGCCCTTAAGAGCCTTCTTGTGAATGAAAACTAAACTATATCCAAAAGTGCTTTTGGGCTCACTTCAAACATGACAGTCAAGATTTAACAACTAGGGTATATTCACCATGAGTCGACACATACCCTAACAGTGCCTAAGACGGACAGGGACATTGTTCACAAATACAGTGCTTAAAATGCCTGAATAGCCAAAAAATCAAGTGTCCGTCTCCGGGTATGTGTCCGACTCTAGGTGAATCTACTCTACTCCTGTTTAAGATTCATAAAGGTCAAAGTTCGACCAAATCTGAATTTTCATGTTATTAAAACGGCATGTAAATTCCAAGTGAAGAATTTATATAATAAAGTATATGGGACAGAACGACACGCACACTAAGCTGATTCAAAACAATCTGATCTCCTTTAATCACACAGTTGCTTATATCTAACAGTGCCTAGTCTTATCTCATTAATATTCATGAGGCCCCTCTGGACGGTAGGGACCACATGTGGCAGGTGCAATACTAGTATCAGTGATTAGATAACAGATAGCGGCCATCTTGGATGCCTGTTGATTCATATAGTACCTGAATTATCCTATATCTTTGATTCCATAATGTCACTTATTAATTTGCATAAACATAACCTCTGTGATTCATATCATAATTAGAAACCTCATAATCATAACTATATCAATTATTAGTATGCTTACATAACGTTATATAATCACCAAAATGATAACACAATTTATTGTATATCATTCTACATATCTCCCCCCGTTTATCTAGATCTTTAACCGCGTTCATTAAAGATCTATTTATACACATAGTCATAGATCAAATATCCCACTAACATAACCTTCATAGTACATGTTCTTACTCAATTCTCTTAAGTCTAATTCACACAGTACATCGATTCATTTCGTCTTTCCGTCAATAATTCCAACAAATGTCCATCTTAGTCCTGGTCATGTATTTCTATGACCTGGTGGTTATGAACAGGGGCCAGTCTTCTATTTACACCCATCATCTGTGCAATCTGGTCTGACGACGATGTTAATTGTAGGTTTGGTGAGTTCTGTGCATTGGGCATGTGGATTATTGTGGGTTGGTTCCTCGGGGCTGCTCTGGGCATGGGTATGGGTGGGGTATTGGGTGGATATTGTCCCCTGGATTCCCTCTGATCCTCCTCCCTCCCTTCTTGTTGGGTAATTAGCGATTTCAGGGCCTTTGCTTTGTTTGAGCAGCACATCATATATATATTAACTACCAGTAAAATTATGGACATAATGAATGTTACCCCATTTGTTCCCCATGTCATGTATGGGCTATTGTTTACGCGTTCAAAGAAAGATTCGTCGCCCATAGAGATAAGGTTGTCCCCCTCTGCCTCATTCTTCCATCCCTCAATATGTACAAAGGGTACTTTTAGTCTATCAATCAATTTGAGTTGTTTAAATACCGGTAGGGCTGTATCATTGGGCCATTTTATGTCAATGCTTGGTAGGGCAATGGGATCTGGGCTTTTTATTTTAAGGTTTTCGTGTAGGTATTGTACTCCCTTAACTTTCCAAGTTGGAGATTCCAAAATACATTTCTCAGGTAATTGTAAAATGGTCGGTTTCTCTATTAAATGTTTGACTGCTGGTTTATCTGGGCAGCGAAGTGTCAACTCCGAGACCGTAAATGATGGCGCTATTATAACTTCTGGGTCCCCTTTTTGTTGTCGTACCACCTTTGCTGTTGCATTAACATTTCTAAAGATAATAACATGACATGAAGACGGTTTTTCTCCCGCCACCAGTTGCGCCTCACACGACTTTTGAACATTTTCTAGTTCCGGCCAACATACCGTAGGTCTTTCCCCAGCACAGTCTTTTGGGATAAATGTGGCACTCGTCATAGTATGCACAGCTACATTTTTTTCTGTTTCAATCAATCTAAAATGATCCCTGGCTATAGGTACCGGTACTGTTATTAAAGAGTAACTAAAATATGTTTCCTCGTCTACAGCTGGAATCACTGCTCTAAAGGCGAGTTGTGTACCCTGTGACCACAAGGGTGTGACCGCCACATGTTGGTAGTACCACTCTGTAGGGAGGGTCTGAAAACCTTTTCTTACTAGTTGAGAAATACAATGAGATAAGTCCTGAATTGATAAAATGTTCTCCGTGAGCCATCCTCGTTCTAGGTCCATTTTCTGGTCATGGAAATGTTTTAAAGTGTCAATATGATTTGATACTGCTACTTCCACATCATGCAATGTATTGTCTATTGTTCTTGATAATTTCACCGCTGCTATTAATTGATTTTGTGCCTCCAATTGTTGCTGTGTAGAGTTTAAGCTTTTCCAGGTCTGGCGTGTCTGGTATTGGACCTGGCTAATATGCAGATCGCTTTGCTTGACTAGCTCCCGTGTTGCATTAATCCATGACACCATTTGAGTAATATGGTGCGCCATCCCGTCGTGTTTGGCTGAGTTCTTTAAAATCATATCCTGGAGGGCCTTGATATCCGTGAAGTCAGGAATGTTAAAGAGAGGTCTGAAGATGGTCCCCACAAACCCCAGTAGCGCTCTTTCCACTCTATTTACCACTGATAGTTGCTCCTCCAGAGTGGTAGTAGATGGGTTTAGGCGACTCTCCTCCAGTCTCAGCATATGGCTCACTCTCACCAAATCAGTGCAACTAAAAAAGTGACGTACATGATCGGCGGAGGTACATGATCGGCAGACGTACATGATCGGCAGAGTACAAAATCCATCTTTTACCCCCTGCACTACGATGTTTAACTCTCCCAACCATACCTACAGGCTGTAATGTATCTTTGGGGAGTTTATTAGAAAAAAAAACTCCCAAAATATTTATAGGGGCCGGAGGGGGGGGGGCTCAATGTGTAACCGATCATGTACGTCACATGACGTACATGATTGGCTTGGAATGTCATGTAACATTTCCTCATTACCCACTGCTTCACATGTCTATGATTATACATATTTAGACCTACATCATATGTACACCTTGCTATGATTGATTTATGTTTTATATATGGTCAGAAAGGGTAATTAAGACAGTCAATAAATAATGGCCGATCATGTACGTCACATGACGTACATGATCGGTATTTCAAATGTCATGTAAAATACTCTTACTAGTCGCATCTACACATGTCTAACATCTTACATGTCAAGACACACATCATATGTACACCTAGGTAAGGTTTATTTATGTTTTTCCTTGTTCAGAAAGGGTAGGGCAGTCAATAATCACCGATCATGTACGTCACCGATCATGTACGTCTCTTCCTAGTCGAATATACACATGTCTAACATAGAACATGTCAAGACACACACCATATGCACACCTTGGTAAGATATATTTATGTTTTAACATGGTCAGAAAGGGTAGGGCAGTCAATAACTCCCGATCATGTACGTCACCAATCATGTACGTCACCGATCATGTACGTCACCGATCATGTACGTCACCGATCATGTACGTCCGCCGATCATGTACGTCCGCCGATCATGTACGTCCAAATTATAGTTGCATCGATCTGGTGAGAGTGAGCCATATTCTTTAACACCTTCCACCTGCGTGTCCACAACAAGGTACCTTCCCTCCCATAACGTTTTTCTGCGATCTTAAATATTCCTTTTAGATTCTTCTCCAGGTGCATAACCTGGAGGGGGTTGGGTGGCTGTATTACTGCCACGACCGTCCATACTGCCCCCACACGTCTAACATCTCCAGTTTGACGCACCAGCACTCCATCCTGCTCAAATATTGGGTTTGAGTGAGTCCCCCATAGCATCAGTAACCCGAGCAGAATTGTTGCTGTAATTTTCAGCATTGCAGAATGTTATTACTGCCGCTATACACTGCTGTTTTGCTGCTCCCACCTGGTCCGCGCTGGGTATTAAGAGTTTAAAACGTTTTGCTTGGTTTGTAGTACTCCTAGTCCAGTGTCTCTTGGCTGACTGTACCACCTCCCTGCCTGCCGGTCTCTTTAGGTTATGAGAGGGTGGGTGGGTGGCTGTAGTGGGTGGGGTCATAGGCTGTTGACCAACCAGGACAGCTGGTGGCGTCCCCGGTGCCAGCCCTTGTGCATGCTGCTGCTCTTTTCTTATCTCGTTTACCTCCCCCTCTCTCTGGACATGGGCATCCAATAGGGGTGAGGGGATTAGTGTTTTACTACTGTCCTCCTGCCGTTTATCTTGGCGTCTCTGGGTGCGGGTTTGCTTTGTCCTCAGATCTCCCCACTCAATATCATTTGGCACCTGCTTCACCTGGTCCCTGGACATGTTTTTTATCTGTCCGTTGGGGCCAGCCACCGACACCACGTTCCCCCTTATCCTTGTCACCAGATAACCATGCTCCCATGTGGGATCTAGTTTAGTGCCATCGTGAGATAAGAGGACTACGTTATCCCCCACCTGTAACAGCTTGGCATTTGCCTCTTGAGTTAGTCTGTGTACATTGTAACTCCTATTGAGATAAGCGTTCTTTGTGGCCACCTGCATATCTCTTGCTACTTGATCCACCCTTTGTGCCATGTGTGCATTGCTGATACCCAACGGTCTGTCTAGCAGATTGAAGTAGGTTGTAGTCGGGTGCCTACCATGGTGCAGATAAAAGGGTGAGAATCCAGAGCTGTCGGAGGCGGTGGTTCTGTGTGCCAGGAGGGCGTCCCCTAATCTATCCTCCCAGGTGGAGGGGTTGGCATTCACCAGCTTGCGCAATATCTCCTTCAAGGTGCGATGGAACCGTTCTATGCGAGAATTACAGCGGGGATTATATGGTGCAGTGTGTCTTATCTCCACTCCCAGTTGTTTGAGATAAGATGTGACTAGATTTGAGCGGAACTCCTGCCCGTTATCACAAACCAGTATCTCCATTGGTGTGTGTGAGGGGATGAAGTAGCGCTGTAAAGCCTCATAGACAGATTGTGCGGATTTATCTTTTATTGCATAAGCTTCCGCCCACCCTGTGGCATGGTCGATGGTTGTAAATAGGTACTTTTTCAAATCCCTTGTTTGAGCAAAGGGTCCTGTAATGTCAATTGCCACCACCTTACCTGGGTATTCCGCTATGGGCATGGGGTCTGGCACCACCCTTTCCCTTTTTACCCTGTTCACCGCACATGGTGCACACCTGTCTAAAAATCTGATGACGTCACGTCTCATGTATGGCCATTTGTATGCTTCCTGGATTCGTGTCAATGTCTTTCCCATGCCCATATGACCAACTTCTATATGAGCTCTGTTAATGACATGCTTTCTATTTTGTTTTGGTAACACCAACCTAGGGTACTCCAATTGCCCTGGACCTCCCCTAGTTGTGAATAACAGTCCTTCTTCCACAAAATAGTCCTCCTCCCCCTCCAGTCCTAGCTCATATTCGGGCATTTCCCTTTGATGTTTCCCCAGAGTCTGTGGGTCCAAGTTATCCAGTTTTGCTAATGTCTCATTCAGGGCTGGACCCAGTACTATAGCTGCTATAGTCGGGTCCATTGGTAGGGGTTCCTGGAGCTTGCTGCTTCTAATTCTACTTAGCATGTCTGGTCTTATGTGTACTTTGCCTGGTCTGTATATGATGGGTGCTGCATACTCTGCCAGTGTTACTGCCCAGCATTGTATTTTTGAGTTCTTTATCTCGTTTGCAAACAAACATTTCAAGGGTTTGTGGTCTCTGTATATGGTGAATTCTGCGCCATGCAAATATGGTCTCAATTTTCTGAGTGCATAAATGACCGCGTATGCCTCCCGCTCCACTACTGGCCATCGCTGCTGTGTCTCAGATAGCTGTTTTGAGATATATTGGACTGGATGCTCAACCCCGTCTTCTGCGGTCTGGCAGAGTATCGCGCCTATACAATGTCTTGAGGCGTCTGTGTACAGCTTGTAGGGCTTATCTAGTTGGGGGTATGCTAAAATAGCATCAGATATTAGTGCCCCTTTTAGTGTTTCCCATGCCTCTTGACATTCCTGTGTCCATTCAAAACGTGCATATCTTTTTGTGAGCAACGTAAGTGGGCGAGCTATTGAGGCAAAGTTTGGCACGAGTTGGCGATAATATCCCACCATGCCGATGAATGAACGTACCCCTCTTGTGTCTGTAGGTGGAGCCATGTCTCTGATCGCTGCTACTTTCTCAGGGTTCGAGGTAATCCCATCCGCAGAGACAATATACCCCAATAACTTGATCTGTTCCATTGCAAATTGACATTTTGATGCTTTTACCACTAGGTCGTTTTCCTGTAGAATGGAGAGCACTTTATGGATGTGCTCAGCATGTTCTTCCTGTGTCTTTGAAAAGATGACAATGTCGTCGATGTATACCATTAGGAACTTTCCGATGTATGGTGCCAGCAATCGGTTCATCATCCGTTGAAACACAGCCGGTCCATTGGCTAAACCAAACGGCATGCGGTTGAACTGGAACAAACCTCTGTGTGTTGCTATTGCTGTCTTCTCGCGGGACTCTGCAGCCATGGGTAGTTGCCAATATCCACTTGCCAGATCCAATGTTGAAAAGACAGTTGAACCCTCCAGGGAGTCAAATATCTCTTGGATCAAGGGCATGGGATATGCATCCTTCTTTGTGACTGCATTTAGTTTCCTGTAGTCACAACACAGCCTGTATTTGCCTCCTGCTTTGTCTGCTATGGTAATCAGGCTCGCCCAAGGACTGGTAGATGGTTCTATAATGCCTTCATTCAACATTCTATCCAACTCACTGTCCACCCACCTCCTCTTCTTTAGTGCTATTCTGTAGGGTCTCTGGTTAATCGGTGGTGCTGAACCCGTATCTAACGTCATCTCCATGAATTTCGTGTGCCCCATGGGGTCTTCTCCCTTAGGGAACACCTTTGGGTATAGGGCTGCCCAATAGTCTATATCGGCATATACCCCCCCCATGCAAGTGTCCTCCCTACTAGAAGTGACCGCCCTATAGGTTTTTGGTCCCAGTCTTACAGTTCTATCCGTGTAAGAGATGCTGGCTTGTAATAATGATAACACATCATCACCTATCAGTGCAGTGTGGGACAGATCGTCTACAATATAAAATTCACACAGTACTCCATGTATATTGATCTGCGCCACCCCCTTTGTCTTCAACTCATGTCCTGATAGCGCCCTCAGTCTAAGGCCTGGTCTAGATATAGCAGGAACACGTCTTCTATAACATAATTCCCTCCATGTTTCTGTTTTCATCATCGATCTTGCAGCACCAGTATCTATCAGTGATAATATGTGGATACTGTCCAGTACTATATCCACACTTACCCTGTGATCTGGTGCAACTAGTTTTTTGAAGGATCCGGCATCCTCCTTGAGAATGCCGCATCCACCGCTGCCACAATCTGCTCCACTTTCCTTGGGCAGTTCCTAGCAAAATGCCCCACCTCCCCACACTCATAACACTTCCTTGGTGCTCGCTGACCATATTGCTGTGGGGGTTGCTGAGCATAGTGTTGAGGATGAGCGTAGGCTGTAGATGGCTGCTGAGGTGGTTGGGCATACTGTGGTGGGGGTTGCTGTTGTTGCTGCTGAACATACATGGGCTGGGGTTGTGGTAAGATCCATTGTGGCTGTTGTTGTTGTGGTTGTTGCCAGTATGCGAGATTTGCTGCTGGTGGCCATTGCTGTTGGGCCATGGCCATAGGTACTGGGTAACTCCATGGTGGTTGCTGTTGTTGGGGAGGGCCCTGCGGCGGTGCTGCTGCTGGTTCCGGTTTTGGTGTTTCCACTTTCACAGCTGCTACTGTCACTGATGGATCCACCTCTGGTTGCTGTAATGGACCTTTGTTCCTTAGCGCCTTCATTTCACCTTGAACTGTTTTGAATTTTTGCTCCATTCTATCCACTGCCTTATCTACCACAGCCCCAATTTTATCCACTACCACTGCCGAGATGTCCATGGGTTCCTCCTGTCGTTGGGGCTGGCGTTCTAAAGTAGGCCTAAGACAGGAGTTACCCCTCCTTGTGACAGAAAAAGAGCTTTCAATATCAAAGGCGTCTCTCATGACATTTTGTAATTGTCTGTCATTTCCCCCTCTTGATGCTTGTTGGCGTACATTGTCGTCGTATATACCACCCAGAAAGCCACAGAAGCCACTCCTAACTCGGCCTGGGGGTAAGCAATGTTCATCAAGTTCATAAACCGTCTGGCATACGCCCTTAGATCCTCAAATGGTTCCTGAACCATATTGTCTAGTCTCCTTTGTAAATGTGCTGACTCATCCCTCTCCAGGAATTCATCTGCTACTGCCCCTTTTACTGCCAGCCATGTCCGTTGTGCTCCTTGTAGGACTGTTTTTGCTGCAAGTAGGGATGCCCTTAATGTACCAGACGATTTCTGGCCTGCTAAGTCTATCACCAGTGGGTCGGGCGCCCCTGTCCATATGGCAATGTTGTCAATATCCTGTAGCCATTTCCTTAGTTGGTCCCTGTCAGAACCATCCACAGATAATAAATTGTCAGAGAAGTCCTTTAGGTTCTTCCTGAGCTCCGCTGTTGCCTGGAGCTGTAGTTGTTGTTGGGCTACTCCTGCCATCTTGTAAAGTTCAATAAATACGATATATAATCACACAGTATCACACAGTATCACACAGTAAAATCACTCCATCGTCGTTCTGTCCCTGTCCGTCCAGGTGGTTATCGTAGAAAGAACTCGTCGTGGTCGCCATTGTAAATTCCAAGTGAAGAATTTATATAATAAAGTATATGGGACAGAACGACACGCACACTAAGCTGATTCAAAACAATCTGATCTCCTTTAATCACACAGTTGCTTATATCTAACAGTGCCTAGTCTTATCTCATTAATATTCATGAGGCCCCTCTGGACGGTAGGGACCACATGTGGCAGGTGCAATACTAGTATCAGTGATTAGATAACAGATAGCGGCCATCTTGGATGCCTGTTGATTCATATAGTACCTGAATTATCCTATATCTTTGATTCCATAATGTCACTTATTAATTTGCATAAACATAACCTCTGTGATTCATATCATAATTAGAAACCTCATAATCATAACTATATCAATTATTAGTATGCTTACATAACGTTATATAATCACCAAAATGATAACACAATTTATTGTATATCATTCTACAGGCAGTCAGCCCATTTACAACTCATTTGCACTCCAGCTGAATTCCACCCGGCCCCGCCTTGAACTTAGGCGAATTGATATTAAGCGAAATGATTTCACAATCAACTCTGGCTATGAGAGACATGGTTACATCTTTTCCAACTCAGGCTTATCAAATTTTTTGCATTTTACGTTAGATATTTACATGATTGTAAAATCACTGTTACTGTGTTAGTCTGTGCACTGTGACATTTACACTAACGTTACCGTGTTTGCATCTGGGATTCTCTCAGCACTGATATTGAATTGGGAAGCCAGCTCTAGAATCTTTTGGGAAACAAAAAATGATATGCATAACTTGACATAATAAATCATTATGTGATAATAAATCATTATGTGTACATTGGGTATGCGGACAAGATATAATAATGCAACCCATTAAAATGGATTTGATAAAATATGAAAATAAATGAAGTCGAAGAGTATTCTACGTCTAACAAATAATCTGTGAGTTTCTCGGATCTAGTTTAAATAATGTGGAATGGGTAAAATTAATCATGATATCAGTGGGGAATGGAAGCATTTGCAATGTCAAGGGGAAGAGTCTCTAATGAGCTAACCTTTGATCTGTTGACGTAATCCATGTCCATATGTTGCAGCATATCTTGTTTGGTAACTTTCGTCAACAACACGCCCACACCGACCTTCCTATCTGCAATTAAGGGAATATTTTGATTTGTGTCAATTAAAATAATATAATTATACAACATGTAGTAGTATTGTAGTAGGTGGTTACGCTGAAATAGTCCAGTAACACTATCCTAGACCTACCCCAATAAACAAGAAAACAACGTTGTGCAACCTTGTATAACGTTTTTCTATGGCTACTTATTGTGGCAATCCGTTATGTAACGTTTAAAACGTTATTTAGACGTAAAATAACATATTTTTGTTGGCTGGGATGCTTAGATCCAGGAAATAATGGTGCCATATCCAAACACACTTTTGCATATACAAATGTACTACTAACATCCTGGAATGGTCCGGTCCCCCATGATATATTTATAGGCCTACTGTACTATTAATTAAATGAGTTAAACACACAACAGAGCATGCAGGCACCTGGGGGCTTATATCGATGTTAAATCAGGTGGGGGGGGGGGAGACTAAAAAGAAGCATACTTACCCTTGTTATAATACTATAACGTAGCCTGCTTACCCTTGTTACAATACTATAACGTAGCCTGCTTACCCTCGTCATAATACTATAAAGTAGCCTGCTTACCCTTGTTATAATACTATGAAGCAGCCTGCTTACCCTTGATATAATACTATAAATAGCCTGCTTACCATTGTTATAATACTATAAATAGCCTGCTTACCCTCGTCATAATACTATAAATAGCCTGCTTACCCTCGTCATAATACTATAAAGTAGCCTGCTTACCCTTGTTATAATACTATGAAGCAGCCTGCTTACCCTTGTTATGATACTATATATAACCTGCTTACCCTTGACATAATACTATAAATAGCCTGCTTACCCTTGTTATGATACTATATATAACCTGCTTACCCTTGTTATGATACTATATATAACCTGCTTACCCTTGTTATAATACTATAAAGTAGCCTGCTTACCCTTGTTACAATACTATAAAGTAGCCTGCTTACCCTTGTTATAATAATATAAGTAGCCTGCTTACCCTTGCCCCCCGTCGTTCCGGTGGTCTTGGACTGGACCACGTTAGCAGTGAGTAGATCCTCCTCCTCATGTCCGTCCTCCCCCCGGTACCTCTCCGTGTCCAGCCTCAGGCACTTGATGATCCGGCACTGACCCTGGTCGGGGAGAATATGGGCACCCTCATACACATGTAGGATGGCACTCTATAGGCACCTCCATACACATGTAGGATGGCACTCTATAGGCACCTCCATACACATGTAGGATGGCACTCTATAGGCACCTCCATACACATGTAGGATGGCACTCTATAGGCACCTCCATACACATGTAGGATGGCACTCTATGGGCACCTTACACATGTAGGATGGCACTCTATAGGCACCTCCATACACATGTAGGATGGCATTCTATAGGCACCTCCATACACATGGAGGATGGCACTCTATGGGCACCTCCATACACATGTAGGATGGCACTCTATAGGCACCTCCATACACATGTAGGATGGCACTCTATGGGCACCTCCATACACATGTAGGATGGCACTCTATAGGCACCTCTATACACATGTAGGGTGGCACTCTATAGGCACCTCCATACACATGGAGGATGGCACTCTATAGGCACCTTCATACACATGTAGGATGGTACCCTATGGGCACCTTACACATGTAGGATGGCACTCTATAGGCACCTCCATACACATGTAGGATGGCATTCTATAGGCACCTCCATACACATGGAGGATGGCACTCTATGGGCACCTCCATACACATGTAGGATGGCACTCTATAGGCACCTCCATACACATGTAGGATGGCACTCTATAAGCACTATACACATGTATGATGGCACTCTATTGGCACCTCCATACACATGTAGGATGGCACTCTATTGGCACCTCCATACACATGTAGGATGGCAATCTATGGGCACCTCCATACACATGTAGGATGGCACTCTATAGGCACCATACACATGTAGGATGGCACTCTATAGGCACCTCCATACACATGTAGGATGGCACTCTATAGGCACCTCCATACACATGTAGGATGGCACTCTATAGGCACCTCCATACACATGTAGGATGGCACTCTATGGGCACCATACACATGTAGGATGGCACTCTATAGGCACCTCCATACACATGCAGGATGGCACTCTATAGGCACCTCCATACACATGTAGGATGGCACTCTATAGGCACCTCCATACACATGTAGGATGGCACTCTATAGGCACCTCCATACACATGTAGGATGGCACTCTATGGGCACCATACACATGTAGGATGGCACTCTATAGGCACCTTCATGCACCTTCATACACATGTAGGATGGCACTCTATAGGCACCTTCATACACATGTAGGATGGCAATCTATGGGCACCATACATATGGAGGATGGCACTCTATAGGCACCTTCATACACATGTAGGATGGCACTCTATAGGCACCTCCATACACATGTAGGATGGCACTCTATAGGCACCTCCATACACATGTAGGATGGCACTCTATAGGCACCTCCATACATATGGAGGATGGCACTCTATGGGCACCATACACATGTAGGATGGCACTCTATGTGCACCTCCATACACATGCAGGATGGCACTCTATAGGCACCTCCATACACATGTAGGATGGCACTCTATGTGCACCATACACATGTAGGATGGCACTCTATAGGCACCTCCATACACATGCAGGATGGCACTCTATAGGCACCTCCATACACATGTAGGATGGCACTCTATAGGCACCTCCATACACATGTAGGATGGCACTCTATAGGCACCTCCATACACATGTAGGATGGCACTCTATGGGCACCATACACATGTAGGATGGCACTCTATAGGCACCTTCATGCACCTTCATACACATGTAGGATGGCACTCTATAGGCACCTTCATACACATGTAGGATGGCACTCTAGAGGCACCTCCATACACATGTAGGATGGCACTCTATGGGCACCATACACATGTAGGATGGCACTCTATAGGCACCTCCATACACATGCAGGATGGCACTCTATAGGCACCTCCATACACATGTAGGATGGCACTCTATAGGCACCTCCATACACATGTAGGATGGCACTCTATAGGCACCTCCATACACATGTAGGATGGCACTCTATGGGCACCATACACATGTAGGATGGCACTCTATAGGCACCTTCATGCACCTTCATACACATGTAGGATGGCACTCTATAGGCACCTTCATACACATGTAGGATGGCAATCTATGGGCACCATACATATGGAGGATGGCACTCTATAGGCACCTTCATACACATGTAGGATGGCACTCTATAGGCACCTTCATACACATGTAGGATGGCACTCTATAAGCACCTCCATACACATGTAGGATGGCACTCTATAAGCACCCTCATACACATGTAGGATGGCACTCTATAGGCACCTTCATACACATGTAGGATGGCACTCTATATGCACCTTCATACACATGTAGGATGGCACTCTATAGGCACCTCCATACACATGTAGGATGGCACTCTATGGGCACCTCCATACACATGTAGGATGGCACTCTATGGGCACCATACACATGTAGGATGGCACTCTATATGCACCTCCATACACATGTAGGATGGCACTCTATAGGCACCTTCATACACATGTAGGATGGCACTCTATGGGCACCATACACATGTAGGATGGCACTCTATAGGCACCTCCATACACATGTAGGATGGCACTCTATGGGCACCTCCATACACATGTAGGATGGCACTCTATGGTCACCTCCATACACATGTAGGATGGCACTCTATAGGCACCTCCATACACATGTAGGATGGCACTCTATAGGCACCTCCATACACATGTAGGATGGCACTCTATAAGCACTATACACATGTATGATGGCACTCTATAGGCACCTCCATACACATGTAGGATGGCACTCTATAGGCACCTCCATACACATGTAGGATGGCACTCTATAGGCACCATACACATGTAGGATGGCACTCTAGAGGCACCTCCATACACATGTAGGATGGCACTCTATAGGCACCATACACATGTAGGATGGCACTCTATGGGCACCTCCATACACATGTAGGATGGCACTCTATATGCACTTCATACACATGTAGGATGGCACTCTATGGGCACCATACACATGTAGGATGGCACTCTATATGCACTTCATACACATGTAGGATGGCACTCTATGGGCACCTCCATACACATGTAGGATGGCACTCTATAGGCACCTCCATACACATGTAGGATGGCACTCTATAGGCACCTTCATACACATGTAGGATGGCACTCTATGGGCACCATACACATGTAGGATGGCACTCTATAGGCACCTTCATGCACCTTCATACACATGTAGGATGGCACTCTATAGGCACCTTCATACACATGGATGGCAATCTATGGGCACCATACATATGGAGGATGGCACTCTATAGGCACCTCCATACACATGTAGGATGGCACTGTATGGGCACCTTCATATACATGTAGGATGGCAATCTATGGGCACCATACATATGGAGGATGGCACTCTATAGGCACCTCCATACACATGTAGGATGGCACTCTATGTGCACCTCCATACACATGTAGGATGGCACTCTATAGGCACCTTCATACACATGTAGGATGGCACTCTATAGGCACTTACACATGTAGGACGGCACTCTATAGGCACCTCCATACACATGTAGGATGGCACTCTATAGGCACCTTCATACACATGTAGGATGGCACTCTATAAGCACCTCCATACACATGTAGGATGGCACTCTATAAGCACCCTCATACACATGTAGGATGGCACTCTATAGGCACCTTCATACACATGTAGGATGGCACTCTATAGGCACCTCCATACACATGTAGGATGGCACTCTATGGGCACCTCCATACACATGTAGGATGGCACTCTATGGGCACCATACACATGTAGGATGGCACTCTATAGGCACCTTCATACACATGTAGGATGGCACTCTATGGGCACCATACACATGTAGGATGGCACTCTATAGGCACCTCCATACACATGTAGGATGGCACTCTATAGGCACCTCCATATACATGTAGGATGGCACTCTATGGCCACCTCCATACACATGTAGGATGGCACTCTATAGGCACCATACACATGTAGGATGGCACTCTATAAGCACCCTCATACACATGTAGGATGGCACTCTATGGGCACCTTACACATGTAGGATGGCACTCTAGAGGCACCTCCATACACATGTAGGATGGCACTCTATAGGCACCTCCATACACATGTAGGATGGCACTCTATATGCACCTTCATACACATATAGGATGGCACTCTATATGCACCTCCATACACATGCAGGATGGCACTCTATAGGCACCTCCATACACATGTGAGATGGCACTCTATAGGCACCTCCATACACATGTAGGATGGCACTCTGTGAGCACCTTCATACACATGTAGGATGGCACTCTATATGCACCTCCATACACATGTAGGATGGCACTCTGTGAGCACCTTCATACACATGTAGGATGGCACTCTGTGAGCACCTTCATACACATGTAAGATGGCACTCTATATGCACCTCCATACACATGCAGGATGGCACTCTATATGCACCTCCATACACATGCAGGATGGCACTCTATAGGCACCCTCATACACATGTAGGATGGCACTCTATGGGCACCATACACATGTAGGATGGCACTCTATAGGCACCTCCATACACATGTAGGATGGCATTCTATAGGCACCTCCATACACATGTAGGATGGCACTCTATAGGCACCTCCATACACATGTAGGATGGCACTCTATGTGCACCATACACATGTAGGACGGCACTCTATAGGCACCTCCATACACATGTAGGACGGCACTCTATGGTTGAAATGCTAGCAGATGGCTATGTCTCACGACCTTGGGCCAATGTTTTTCTCTTTGACCGGGTGCCGTCTCTGACCAGGTGCAGGTTTACACCCAAACAGACAAAAGACACCATTTGATCAACCATGATTTTGCCCTTCACCATCACGTCACCCTCATTGCACCAACACTCGTTCCTGGAACAAATTGTTCTCTAATGTAGTTTTCTCTATGGGCACCTCCATACACATGTAGAATGGCACTCTATAGGCACCTCCATACACATGCAGGATGGCATTCTTTGGGCACCTCCATACACATGTAGGATGGCACTCTATAGGCACCTCCATACACATGTAGGATGGCACTCTATGGGCACCATACACATGTAGGATGGCACTCTATAGGCACCTTCATGCACCTTCATACACATGTAGGATGGCACTCTATAGGCACCTTCATACACATGTAGGATGGCAATCTATGGGCACCATACATATGGAGGATGGCACTCTATAGGCACCTTCATACACATGTAGGATGGCACTCTATAGGCACCTCCATACACATGTAGGATGGCACTCTATAGGCACCTCCATACACATGTAGGATGGCACTCTATAGGCACCTCCATACATATGGAGGATGGCACTCTATGGGCACCATACACATGTAGGATGGCACTCTATGTGCACCTCCATACACATGCAGGATGGCACTCTATAGGCACCTCCATACACATGTAGGATGGCACTCTATGTGCACCATACACATGTAGGATGGCACTCTATAGGCACCTCCATACACATGCAGGATGGCACTCTATAGGCACCTCCATACACATGTAGGATGGCACTCTATAGGCACCTCCATACACATGTAGGATGGCACTCTATAGGCACCTCCATACACATGTAGGATGGCACTCTATGGGCACCATACACATGTAGGATGGCACTCTATAGGCACCTTCATGCACCTTCATACACATGTAGGATGGCACTCTATAGGCACCTTCATACACATGTAGGATGGCACTCTAGAGGCACCTCCATACACATGTAGGATGGCACTCTATGGGCACCATACACATGTAGGATGGCACTCTATAGGCACCTCCATACACATGCAGGATGGCACTCTATAGGCACCTCCATACACATGTAGGATGGCACTCTATAGGCACCTCCATACACATGTAGGATGGCACTCTATAGGCACCTCCATACACATGTAGGATGGCACTCTATGGGCACCATACACATGTAGGATGGCACTCTATAGGCACCTTCATGCACCTTCATACACATGTAGGATGGCACTCTATAGGCACCTTCATACACATGTAGGATGGCAATCTATGGGCACCATACATATGGAGGATGGCACTCTATAGGCACCTTCATACACATGTAGGATGGCACTCTATAGGCACCTTCATACACATGTAGGATGGCACTCTATAAGCACCTCCATACACATGTAGGATGGCACTCTATAAGCACCCTCATACACATGTAGGATGGCACTCTATAGGCACCTTCATACACATGTAGGATGGCACTCTATATGCACCTTCATACACATGTAGGATGGCACTCTATAGGCACCTCCATACACATGTAGGATGGCACTCTATGGGCACCTCCATACACATGTAGGATGGCACTCTATGAGCACCCTCATACAAATGTAGGATGGCACTCTATAAGCACCTCCATACACATGTAGGATGGCACTCTATGTGCACCTCCATACACATGTAGGATGGCACTCTATGGGCACCATACACATGTAGGATGGCACTCTATGTGCACCTCCATACACATGTAGGATGGCACTCTATAGGCACCTCCATACACATGTAGGATGGCACTCTATGGGCACCTCCATACACATGTAGGATGGCACTCTATAGGCACCTTCATACACATGTAGGATGGCACTCTGTAGGCACCTCCATACACATGTAGGATGGCACTCTATGGGCACCATACACATGTAGGATGGCACTCTATGGGCACCTCCATACACATGTAGGATAACACTCTATGGGCACCATACACATGTAGGATGGCACTCTATGTGCACCTCCATACACATGTAGGATGGCACTCTATAGGCACCTCCATACACATGTAGGATGGCACTCTATGGGCACCTCCATACACATGTAGGATGGCACTCTATAGGCACCTTCATACACATGTAGGATGGCACTCTGTAGGCACCTCCATACACATGTAGGATGGCACTCTATGGGCACCTCCATACACATGTAGGATGGCAGTCTATAGGCACCTCCATACACATGTAGGATGGCACTCTGTAGGCACCTCCATACACATGTAGGATGGCACACTCTATAGGCACCTCCATACACATGTAGGATGGCACTCTATAGGCACCTCCATACACATGTAGGATGGCACTCTGTAGGCACCGCCATACACATGTAGGATGGCACTCTATGGGCACCTCCATACACATGTAGGATGGCACTCTATGGGCACCATACACATGTAGGATGGCACTCTATGGGCACCTCCATACACATGTAGGATGGCACTCTATGGGCACCATACACATGTAGGATGGCACTCTGTAGGCACCGCCATACACATGTAGGATGGCACTCTATGGGCACCTCCACACACATGTAGGATGGCACTCTATGGGCACCTCCATACACATGTCGGATGGCACTCTATGGGCACCATACACATGTAGGATGGCACTCTATGGGCACCTTCATACACATGTCGGATGACACTCTATAGGCACCTCCATACACATGTAGGATGGCACTCTATAGGTACCTCCATACACATGTAGGATGGCACTCTATAGGCACCATACACATATAGGATGGCACTCTGTAGGCACCTCCATACCAATGTAGGATGGCACTCTGTAGGCACCTCCATACACATGTAGGATGGCACTCTATAGGCACCTCCATACACATGTTGGATGGCACTCTATGGTTGGCACCTTCATACACATGAAGGATGGCACTCTATAGGCACCTCCATACACATTTAGGATGGCACTCTATAGGCACCTTCATACACATTAGGATGGCACTCTATGACCACCATACACATGTAGGATGGCACTCTATGGGCACCATACACATGTAGGATGGCACTCTATGGGCACCTCCATACACATGTAGGATGGCACTCTTTGGTTGAAATGCTAGCAGATGGCTATGTCTCACGACCTTGGGCCAATATTTTTCTCTCTGACCGGGTGCCGTCTCTGACTGGACGTTACTTTGGAAGTTTAGTTATCTTCTATCAACGGCAGGAGGCTAATTATAATTACATAATAAGTGCCATAGCGTTTTTACAAATCCTTATATATTTGAGTATAGGTTAAAACTTTAAAAACACTTTTTTCTGGCACCAGGTCAGAGACGGCACCTGATCAGAGACGGCACCCAGTCAGTGAGGGCATCCAGTTAGAGACAAAAACATTGGCCCAAGGTTGTGAGACACAGCCAGCTAGTGTTTGGCGTAATAGCATGTGGCCAAGCTTGTCGTGACTTCGTAGTGAAGCATTTCAATCAAAGTTATTAAATTTAGATTTACCATTCGTCATAGTTTGTCATGACTACTTTCTGAGCAGTTTTAAGTGTTATGGGAAGTGTCCATTTTTGTAGTTTAAATATAAAATGCTTTTGATACCAAAATTGCATGGAGATGTAATACAATGTACACTCAAAAGGTAAACTTGTCTCCAGACTCTTCCAAGTGCCTGTCATAAAATAAAGGAGTTAAAAACTTGTCTTAGTGACAAGGAAGCGGCTCTTCTAGCTGGAGATAGATGACCCACTTGGCATGTGCCAGTCCAAAACCTGACATTTGCCAGCTCTAGATTTTATTTGTGGGATGTTAACCTGATAGGTTAGACAACTTTTGGTTCGTTTATTTTATGACAGTCACTAAGACGAGTCTGGAGACAAGTTTACTTTCACAGTGTACTGTGCACACACACTACCTCGGCTATACATACCTCCATACAGATGTACAACCACTCATCTTCAGCGCTGTCCAATACTACCACCTTGTTAGTTTTGTGCTGTGTGGAAGAGAAATATCAAATGTAAATTGAATTGTAAAGAGACGTTCGGGATTGAACAGTAAATATCCTATTAGGGTTATCATCTATAATGGCGCCAATATAGATTAAGTAGAAATAAGTATCGATACTCGATCCTTTTCCACGGGAAAACTGCTCTGTGCAAGAGGTCCCTGTTATCTGAGAAATTTTATATCTGCATCAAGACATATTTTCAATGATTTTAGTTGGTTTTGGTAATCTAGAAAGGTTGGTGTGTTGTACCTCCTTTATTTGACCCTCAAAGCACAGCTCTCTTAACTTCTCTCTCGTCCAGTATCGTGTTTGAAATATCTTCACATTCCTATGATAAGAGAAAAGAAGTATTTAGATCAGTCAGATGCATCATCATCATGCGATTTTTATATGATATTTGCGAAATATTTACACCTATCTAGAACATAGGTGAGTATATCAGCTACCAACTTTTATATGCATTATGTGCATGGTTCATTGCACTTCTAAAGTATTATGAGTTTAAATCAATATTTCATCTAATGTGACACATATGTAGAAGAGTTCCCATTTGGAGAGGTGTGAAAGCCTCAGCCCCAGCCTGCTATACCAGGCTACTGTGCTGGGAGAGTGTATAGGGGCGGCCTGAATGCACAGGTTGGGCAGCCTGCAAATACAGGCTGGCTGTTAATGCAGGCCGTCCTGTTCTGCTTTACCAGTCCTCCACCTGCTGAAATGAGTCGCGAACTGGCACAGCGACTTGCGGGTCATCAGGACGACTCAACGTTTCTTCCAAAACTAGGAATATCATGAAATTGTTGGACATTCTTGTTAAAAAGCAATTTCCTGAGGTCGGACAATTAATTAGGCATGGGATATGTTCTGCCTGACCAAAAAATTGCTAAAATTTTCGAAGAAATATGAATATTTCCCAAAATCTGAAAAAAAAGAAGCTAGGGTCGGGTTGCCTGAAACACTCCTTTTTCTTTTTTTCGGCCTAAAATTAAGTATAGACAATAGGCTGAAGATAGTGTAGTGTTGTGTGGCCACTTCTTACAGGGAGAGAAATTTGATGCATGTTTTGCCATTGTTGTATTCAACAAATTCCAAGTGGGACACTTATCAACCAACCAAATCCAAAAGACTGGAAATCACAATCTGACTCACTCTAAGAAGGCAATCTTTTCATCCATCTCTGTTTCAAATATACGCGGGCAGATTTTGGCAAAGACCTCCTTGTTGACGGAGAGCAGCTCACAGTTCTGTTTGCAGGTCAAGGTGGCCGTCCTCAACTCATCCTTCAGCAGAGCCAGCTCCTGTAGATAGAGCAATGTAATTATAAAGCACTTAGAGTTATTGCTTGTTCACGATACCTTGTATATCTATGTACATACTTTTTCTGACCAAACTGGCAGAACGTGTTCTCCCTTTACATGATGTCTTGGTCAATAAAACCGTTTAAAAAAAACTGTAACAGCTACTGCATGTAGACAGAGCAATGTAATTATATAGCACTGTAACAGCTTCTGTAGATGGAGCAATGTAATTATATAGCAGTGTAACAGCTGCTGTAGATGGAGCAATGTAATTATATAGCACTGAAACAGGCTCCTGTAGACAGAGCAATGTAATTATATAGCACTGTAACAGCTTCTGTAGATGGAGCAATGTAATTATATAGCACTATAACAGCTCCTGTAGATGGAGCAATGTAATTATATAGCACTGTAACAGCTCCTGTAGATGGAGCAATGTAATTATATAGCACTGTGACAGCTCCTGTAGACAGAGCAATGTAATTATGTAGCACTGTGACAGCTCCTGTAGACAGAGCAATGTAATTATATAGCATTGTAACAGCTGCTGTAGACAGCCATGTAATTATATAGCACTGTAACGGCTCCTGTAGACAGGGCAATGTAATTATATAGCACTGTAACAGGCTCCTGTAGACAGAGCAATGTAATTATATAGCACTGTAACAGCTCCTGTAGATGGAGCAATGTAATTATATAGCACTATAACAGCTCCTGTAGATGGAGCAATGTAATTATATCGCACTGTAACAGCTCCTGTAGATGGAGCAATGTAATTATATAGCACTGAAACAGGCTCCTGTAGACAGAGCAATGTAATTATATAGCACTGAAACAGGCTCCTGTAGACAGAGCAATGTAATTATATAGCACTGTAACAGCTCCTGTAGATGGAGCAATGTACTTATATAGCACTGTAACAGCTCCTGTAGACAGAGCAATGTAATTATATAGAGCAATGTAATTATATAGCACTGTAACAGGCTCCTGTAGACAGAGCAATGTAATTATATAGCACTGTAACAGCTTCTGTAGATAGAGCAATGTAGTTATATAGAGCAATGTAATTATATAGCACTGTAATAGCTCCTGTAGATGGAGCAATGTAATTATATAGCACTGTAACAGCTCCTGTAGACAGAGCAATGTAATTATATAGCACTGTAACAGCTCCTGTAGATGGAGCAATGTAATTATATAGCACTGTAACAGGGTCCTGTAGACAGAGCAATGTAATTATATAGAGCAATGTAAGTATATAGCACTGTAACAGCTCCTGTAGACAGAGCAATGTAATTATATAGAGCAATGTAATTATATAGCACTGTAATAGCTCCTGTAGATGGAGCAATGTAATTATATAGCACTGTAACAGCTCCTGTAGATGGAGCAATGTAATTATATAGCACTGTAACAGCTTCTGTAGATGGAGCAATGTAATTATATAGCACTATAACAGCTCCTGTAGATGGAGCAATGTAATTATATAGCACTGTAACAGCTCCTGTAGATAGAGCAATATAATTATATAGCACTATAACAGCTCCTGTAGATAGAGCAATGTAGTTATATAGCACTGTAACAGCTCCTGTAGATAGAGCAATGTAATTATATAGCACTATAACAGCTCCTGTAGACAGAGCAATGTAATTATATAGCACTGTAACAGCTCCTGTAGATGGAGCAATGTAATTATATAGCACTGTAACAGCTCCTGTAGACAGAGCAATGTAATTATATAGAGCAATGTAATTATATAGCACTGTAACAGGCTCCTGTAGACAGAGCAATGTAATTATATAGCACTGTAACAGCTTCTGTAGACAGAGCAATGTAATTATATAGAGCAATGTAATTATATAGCACTGTAACAGCTTCTGTAGATAGAGCAATGTAATTATATAGCACTGTAACAGCTCCTGTAGACAGAGCAATGTAATTATATAGCACTGTAACAGCTCCTGTAGATGGAGCAATGTAATTATATAGCACTGTAACAGCTCCTGTAGACAGAGCAATGTAATTATATAGAGCAATGTAATTATATAGCACTGTAATAGCTCCTGTAGATGGAGCAATGTAATTATATAGCACTGTAACAGCTTCTGTAGATGGAGCAATGTAATTATATAGCACTATAACAGCTCCTGTAGATAGAGCAATGTAATTATATAGCACTGTAACAGCTCCTGTAGATAGAGCAATGTAATTATATAGCACTATAACAGCTCCTGTAGACAGAGCAATGTAGTTATATAGCACTGTAACAGCTCCTGTAGATAGAGCAATGTAATTATATAGCACTGTAACAGCTCCTGTAGACAGAGCAATGTAATTATATAGCACTATAACAGCTCCTGTAGATAGAGCAATGTAATTATATAGCACTGTAACAGCTTCTGTAGATAGAGCAATGTAGTTATATAGCACTGTAACAGCTCCTGTAGATAGAGCAATGTAATTATATAGCACTATAACAGCTCCTGTAGACAGAGCAATGTAGTTATATAGCACTGTAACAGCTTCTGTAGATAGAGCAATGTAATTATATAGCACTGTAACAGCTCCTGTAGACAGAGCAATGTAGTTATATAGCACTGTAACAGCTTCTGTAGATGGAGCAATGTAATTATATAGCACTATAACAGCTCCTGTAGATGGAGCGATGTAATTATATAGCACTGTAACAGCTCCTGTAGACAGAGCAATGTAATTATATAGCACTGTAACAGCTCCTGTAGATAGAGCAATGTAATTATATAGCACTATAACAGCTCCTGTAGACAGAGCAATGTAGTTATATAGCACTGTAACAGCTTCTGTAGATAGAGCAATGTAGTTATATAGCACTGTAACAGCTTCTGTAGACAGGGCAATGTAATTATATAGCACTGTAACAGGCTGCTGTAGACAGCCATGTAATTATATAGCACTGTAACAGCTGCTGTAGACAGCCATGTAATTATATAGCACTGTAACAGCTCCTGTAGATAGAGCAATGTAATTATATAGCACTGTAACAGCTTCTGTAGACAGAGCAATGTAATTATATAGCACTGTAACAGCTCCTGTAGACAGAGCACTGTAATTATATAGCACTATAACAGCTCCTGTAGACAGAGCAATGTAATTATATAGCACTGTAATAGCTCCTGTAGATGGAGCAATGTAATTATATAGCACTGTAACAGGCTCCTGTAGATGGAGGAATATATATGTAATTATATAGAGCAATGTAATTATATAGCACTGTAACAGCTGCTGTAGACAGAGCAATGTAATTATATAGCACTGTAACAGCTGCTGTAGATGGAGCAATGTAATTATATAGCACTGTAACAGCTTCTGTAGATAAAGCAATGTAATTATATAGAGCAATGTAATTATATAGCACTGTAACAGCTGCTGTAGACAGAGCAATGTAATTATATAGCACTGTAACATGTGGCTTCTGCGGCATGACATAGCGCAGGCTTTTCCATCCCACAGGACATTCGGTCCTGCAAATTTTCGATGTTCCAGGACCGGCTACATTTTTGAAGGTGGCCACAGACAAACAAGCATTTTAAGAATAACATAGTTTTGCCCATTATAAGTACATTCTATTTGTAATCATTTATGCCAGTTTTATACAGGTTTTTTTTCAAACACATTTCAGCTAAATTCTTATATAGTTCAGAAAAGCCGAACATGTGACTGGACATTTGGTCCTGCTATGCTTGTCAATCCGTTGGACCAGTGGCATTTTAGGTGGACATTGCCACTGTCCTGCATGTTTTTTGCAAAGACTGTATCATAGCACTGTAGCAGTTCCTGCAGATACATGTACAACTTGCAGCACCATATAGCACTATAACAGGCAGTTCCTGTGGCTTGCAAAAGTTTAGTAATTACCAGTAACAATGAGGGAATGAGTAAATGAAAAAATGCTCCTTACACCGAAGGATTCTCCTTTGGACATAACCACGACCGTCTTTGTGAAGACCTCTCCTGTAGGTGTGCGGTCGTGGACATTAACGAACACTGATCCGGAGTAGATGAAGTAAAAACCCTGTCCTACATGGCCACGACGTAGGATCACACGTCGCGACTCGACGCTGGAAGGAAAAGATAATTTGATGAATTCACAGGTTGATGAGCAGGGCATCAGTTTATAATGCATTGCAGATTACTTAATTAGGATTTTGTGTTCTGAGTAAAATGCTGAAAGTCAACCCTGACAGTAATTCATAGTGAATTTTACAACACATTTTTCTTTAGTGGCTTTACCGACTCTCCAGAAAGTTATACCGGTAATAGTAATTAGCTTATTAAAGGAATTAAGCAATCAGTGGTTTTTGCTTCACAGAAAAAGCTCCATAAAGATTTATAGACAAGCTATTCTGGAAGGGGCATGGACCACTTGCAATCTGCAATACTACCACCTCTCACCATGGAAGATGTATAGGTGACCTTGCTCTGGCCTAGTGGACGTCCATATAATCATGTACTTTTTCACAACCCACACCATTTAATGGTATCAATTTCATATATTTCCCCTTGAGGCGAGTTGACTACTTACTACTGGTATGTAAAAGCCCGACACATGGCCAGTTGGATCCGCTCTGTGAATTTCTCCCAACTGCGCATGCCTCTGAGGAGGGCATGTAGCTTCCGGCAGTCCATATCCTCACGTTCCTCCGGCCTCCGTGCTAGGATAGTCCTTGCCCATTTAGGTACCCGGGCATATGCCTATAGTCAGTCAGGATTATCCTCATTATAATGTTACCTAAATAAAACATTGTTAACAAGGGCAACCCAATATATATATATATATATATATATATATATATATATATATATATATATATATATATATATATATATATATGTATGTATGTATATGAGGTATAGATTAAAACCGAGTAGCATACAAATAAATATGACCCCCGCCTTAAACCTGTAAATTTACCATTATCGACTACAGGTAGTGCAACGCTATTCAGGAAAAGATTCAATTTTATTGAAATCTCTAAACCCTTTAAGGACGGCATGATACCTTAATGCATCATGCCCTTGGCCGTCATGATGCATGAATGCAGCCCTGGTAGCCAGTGCTGCATTCAAGCATCAAGCCGACCTTATGAGGTTGAGACACTCACAACGGGTCGACATGATGCACCAACACTGCACCAGTGAGTTACTCGCCGGGGCTGAATTGGTGCATCATGATGACAAATCTCATCTTTAAGCAACATCTGTCCTTAAAGGGTTAAAGATGGTGTGTCAGCTAAATGTTTGGAGATGTTTCAGTCTTATCATATTCCTATTGTATATCTCATACGTCTTCCCTAACTTTTAAGATTATTGGCAGTGTCTTAGTCTATAAGATGAGCACATGCAGTGCAATATTTTTTACTGTAGGTTGACACTAAAACTCCCTATGTGTTTATTCTGCATGGCTCATTGCTTTCCCTATTAGCTTAGTTCCCGGTATGCTCACATAGGGGGGACACTGAGTCAGTGAGGTGAATATAAGCAACATTGTTTCTATCTCAAATCATGCATTTATAGACAAATATATTTAACATTGAGCACTGCATATCAGCTAAAATGATAACAAAACCCTTGACATCAAAATTATATCCATTTTGAAGAAAAGGTTTGGGAAGTCTATTAGCTTATATACCATCTTTAATTGAATCAACACTACCGTAAAACCTCGCGTATAAGCCTAACTCGCATATAAGCCACACCCCCAGTTAAGGCTGATCCTATAAGCCTCACTGGCTATCTGAATGTGCCGATTTTAGTACTGTATCATAGCGGCAAAAACTCTTGTATATGCTGCACCGCGACCCTGGGCCGATCCTATAAGCCCCACTGCCGATCTGATGTGCGTACTAGCCGCGGCTTATACGCGAGGTTTTACACTATAACTCACTGTGTTCTTAGCGAAGATGGCCGGGTTGAAGGCCAGCGTCTTGGCCTCCTTGGAGGTGTTGAGGGTGCTCCACTGGTCCTCCACAGCCGTCCGCAGGGTGAGGCAGTCACTGATGTCAACTACTGCCCGCAGACAATGCAGCACCATGCGCACCATGCGCTGTGCCCACCGGAACCGGGCCCGCGCCTATACAGCAACACATGTTAGTTAGTATAGAAGGAGAAGGTGCTATTGGTAACTTACTACAAGGAAAGCTATAGTAATCAAATTCTTGTATTACAAATTGTAGGCCTACTTTGATTAACACCTACATAGGGCCAAATTTAAAAAAAGGTTGGTTTCCGGTAACATAGTCTGACAAAGCAGGCCCGGCCGGTCAGATTTTTATTTTTTACTACTTTTTTTTTCAAATCTCATTTTTAGGCCTAGATTTAGTGTTATTGCCCTATTAAAAATCCATAATAATTGTCCGATTTACAAACCATAAAAACTGGCAATTGGCAAAATTTCCGAGTAACAAAAAAATCTAGGGGTACCCGGCACTGTTTTGCTAGACCCGGTCGGGTTACCGGAAACAAACCTCTTTTTTTAATATTTGGCCTAGTATAGTCAGTAATGTCATACATTGGTGTAGAAAGAGGGGGAAGGTGCTATTGGTAACTTTCTACAAGGAAAGCTATAGTAATCAAATTCTTCTAATACAAAATGTACTTTGATTAACACCTACATAGGGCCAAATTTAAAAAAAGGGTTGGTTTCCGGTAACATGGTCTATCAAAGCAGGCCCGGCTGGTCAGATTTTTTTTTTATTACTTTTTTTTTCAAATCTCATTTTTAGGCCTAGATTTAGCGTTATTGCCCTATTAAAAATCCTTAATAATTGTCCGATTTACAAACCGTAGAAACTGACAATTGGCAAAATTCCCTAGAAACAAAAAGAAATAGAGGGACCGGCAGGCACTGTTCTGCTAGACGCGGAGAGGTTACCTGAAACAAACCTGCTTTTTTAATATTTGGCATAGTATAGTCAGTTATGTCATACATTGGTGTAGAAAAGAGGAGAAGGTGCTATCGGTAACTTACTAAAAAGAAAGATGTAGTAGTCAAATTCTTCAATTACTTTGATTAACCCTTTAAGGGCCGCATTTATAATGCTTTATACGGGACTAGCACATCCTGGTACCTCAGGTAGTGGGGGGCTAAACCCCCATCTCTTATCAGGCTAATCCCCTCTCCTCACACCTAGAACAAAGGTGCTGATAAGAAATGCTCCCAAGATGCACTGCTCTGGAGTCGGGGGCCTAACCACTATGCATTGCTCTGAGTCAAGATGGCGGCCTCCATAGCCTAATATGCTAGTCCCCTATACAATTCATAGTTCTTTACTGTATAGTATGTCCTTTGTGGTCAGGCGTGCATTGATGCATGCATGATGCAATTCCTACAAGGGTTGATACACTCCCCATGCACAGATACAGACTGGTGAGTTCCATTCACAAATCCACAAAAGAGATGATGCAGTAAAGCACTGCCGTCGGGGAATAAGTCCAGCATTTTCTATACATGGACTAAAATAACAGTTCCACCAGAGGGCAGCAGTGTTTGGACAGGGGACCATGAGCATTGTCCAGCTACAACATATTCACCCTATCTTGTGCCTGTAAGAGCTGAGCTACAAACCCTTAAGAGCCCTCTTGTGAATCAAAACTGAACCATATCCAAAAGTGCTTTTGGCCTCACTTCAACCATGACGGTCAAGCTTTAAACTGGCCAACATAGCGAGTCCTGTGTGTTTCCCTATGTTGCGGTGGCCAATAAACACAGACAGTGGCATGTTTGAGTCATAAATAACATTAAATACTTTGTTTTCACATGCTAAGAACATGCACCATTGCCATAACTGATATAAAAAATGCTGCTCTAGTTGAAGGACTCGTTCCATATCATGGTTTGAAATTCACTCACTTATAAGAGTATATATATATATATATATATATATATATATATATATATATATATATATATATATATATATATATATATACAATCTGACCCATAATGGCCACAGGTTGTAAGCTCTGTACCAACTATCTGAACTTACCAGTGGTCATTCTCTATCTAGGCATGCCCCAATCCAATCACACCCCCACTAGGGGGTCAGTGGGCGAAGGTCCTTTCCAATCTCCACCTCTCAAAACCACACCTTCAAATCTGAGCTGCATCTGCCTATCTATTCCCCTCAGGAAGCCTCTCCTGGGGAGTTACAAGACAGGTAGCTAATAGCCAAGCCTCCTGTCTAGAATTCCCTCCATATTTGTCTTGCTGACTGAGGAATCTCAACACATATATATAAGCCATGTGGACAGTAGGTTTGTCATCAGAAGCAGTCAAGTACTGCTGCTGCACACCAGTCCTAAGTCTAACTTCTCTTAGTCCTTTGCACATTAACCCAAGCCATGGGTTTCTTTCACTTCCTGCTCTCCAGCCTCCTTCTAGTCCTTAATGCATGGGCTGAGATGGAGGTATCTGACTATGAGTTAACCTTGGGTGATTCCACCCTGGAGAAACGTGGGGCTGCCGCTGGTGGTGGACCTCCGTCAAGGCCCCAAACCTTCAAATCACTTCAGGAGGCCCAGGACTACATGAACCAACTTCAGGAATATTACTCTGTAGTCAGCCGGCCTCGATTTGGTCGCAGCAACTCAGCATTGAAGGCAAGTGCCGGACCACCCCAGCGCCCGGAAACCTTCAAATCTCTTCAAGAAGCCCAGGACTATTTGAGTGAACTTCAGAACTATTATTCCGTTGTCAGTCGCCCACGGTTTGGTCGCAGTAACTCAGCACTGAAGGCAAGTGCCGGACCACCCCAGCGCCCTGAAACTTTCAAATCTCTTCAAGAAGCCCAGGACTATTTGAATGAACTTCAGAACTACTATTCCGTTGTCAGTCGCCCACGGTTCGGTCGCAGCAACTCAGCCAACATGAAGGCCAACACTGGACCACCCCAGCGCCCTGAAACTTTCAAATCTCTTCAAGAAGCCCAGGACTATTTGAATGAACTTCAAAACTACTATTCTGTTGTCAGTCGCCCCCGGTTCGGTCGCAGTAACTCAGCATTGAAGGCAAGCGCTGGACCACCCCAGCGCCCAGCAACCTTCAAGACACTACAAGATGCACAAGACTACCTAACAGACCTGCAGAATTACTACTCAGTTATGAGTCGGCCCAGATTTGGTAGGAGCAGCTCCATGTCTGAGGGCCGACCCTCTCGTCCAAGCAGCTTCAGCTCAGTGCAGGAAGCCGAGGACTACATCACAGAGTTGAGGGACTATTATGCTGTTATGGGAAGGCCCAGGTTTGGCCGTGCTGTTCGTCGCAGCAATCACTAAAATGAGCAATTTGAACTCCTCATTGGTGAATTGCACAAACATCATCAGGTTGGTTAAGACTTTATTCTGCTGCCTGAAATTTGAATCACAGAATGACTCTCACCATGGCTCATTTATGTTAGAATTGAGTAATGTCTCTAAATGCTCATGAGCAGCTCACAGACCTGCAGTATACAAGGTAAGAGCTTATATCTCCAAGGTGGGCATGTGTACATATGAGAGGTCATCTAAGAAACATTCCACCTCTCTAATATATCACTACTCAAGAATGTGTATAGACATCTTGAGATATTGACAGAAATTATTCCATTGACAGGTCATGCCAAACTCTAAAACTAAGGAGAAAATGATCTCTATGACTTTGTAGTGAACATGTTGAAATTATATGACAAATGGCATTTTCTATTTGTCTGAAGTGATCTGTCTGATATGAGTTTACACCAGTCACAGTTGATATCACTATTTTGGACTAGGACTCTGTGCACTTTTCTGCATTGAATCTAGTCTGTTTTTGTAAATCAATAAAGTCATGAATACCAAAGCGAAGGTGTTGTTTCTAAGTTTGCATGTGTTTATATTTGGGATTATTCCTCACCCTGATAGGCTTATGGCGTGTAACTGTTTCTGAGTATTAAGATAAGCTAATTAAGGATTACTACGCCGTGGGGTGTACCAGATCTAACACATTAAGCAGCTGGTGTTAGTGTTGTAAAGTAGTCCCTACTCCTGTCACGTGCTCCGGCCTCATGTTGTTGTAATCTGCTTATTACAGATGGTCTTATCCCTTCAACCCTTTAAGGATGCATGTTGCTAAAAGATGACATTTGTCATCATGATGCAGTAAAGCAGCCCCGGCGAGTAACTCGCTGGGGCTGCTTTGCTGCATCATGCCAACCTTCAGGAGTGTCTCAACCCCATAGGGTCGGCATGATGCTTGAATGCAGCACTGGCGAGTTACTCACCAGGGCTGCATTCATGCATCATGGCGACCAAGTATACATTAAGGCATCATGCCGTCCTTAAAGAGTTAAGGACTGCATAGGCTACACTGCATCTTATCCATTGTCATCATGATGCATGAATGCAATCCTGGCGAGTAACTCGCCACTGGGTTGATACACTCCCGGAGCGTAGACATACTGCATGAATACAAACATGATGCATGAGTATATTCGCCAGGGCAGCATTTATGCATCATGATGACAAATGACATATCACATTAAAGCACTATGCGATCCTTAAAGGATCCACAGTGATCCCCACAACTTGACTTATATAGCCCAGGCTCGTTGGATTGCATGTTCATTAGGATTAAGTATGATTAATATTACTCAGAGTAACTTCGAGTCCTATATAAGCCACTGGTGAAAGGATCGGTCTACTATAGGATTAACAATGGATTTAATCCCATGTCTATCCAGCTGGTCTATCGACCTGTAATTGATGTCTCCTATGTACATTCAGAGAGGAATGCATCGTTACTAGCAGGAATAATACCGAGCTGTGTTAACAGTGTTTGGCTACAGTATAAGTATATGATCATACAGATACGATCTGTATTCAATTGAACACTTACTAGATACCGGATCAACGGTATATCTACATGTTTATTTATAACCTATACATATACAATATTGGCATTTTATTTTGTAAAACCATTATCTGCTTTAAAAAAAAAGATGGAATAACTGAGGATATCTTCAATGCCATTTCTTTAATTTCCACTCGTGACTATTGTGATCTTCACATGGATGGTCACCATCTCAAGAGGATATTTTTGGGAAAAGCACTATCTAAATGATTATCATATAATGAATGTATATTCATTATCATTATTATTATTATTAGCTCAGCAACCACTGAGACACTTCTGGTCGTGGTCAGTATTTAGGAGGCGCCTGCTGCCTAGCTTGGAGGCCATGTGTAGGTAGTTAATCTAAGAGAATTTAGAGCAAGGGGAAAACTAGGGGGGGAAATGAAATATGGGATATTTGTACTTGTAGGGTAAATAGATGCTTGCTTAACTTCTATAGGATTTTGTAATTTGATAATGTTCCCATGAGCCCTAATCTGCTGATACTAATACATAGTTAGTTCTGCGATGGACTTACACACTTCTCTGTATTGGTCCCCAAAATTAAAAGAGTTGGGGGTCTAGATGCCCCCCCCCCATGTTTAAGAAATGGCCACGTCATGTCACTTAGAATTCCCATGTCCCATTTCGTCCCTAAGAACCTGCCATGTCCCATGTCGATTTTAAGAAATACCCTATGTCATGTCACTAAAGTTTTCCTAAGCTCCATGTCACTAAGCTCCATGTCGCATGTCGATTTTTCAGGGTATCCCCCTGGATGGGTGTGGACCACCAAATTCGACATGGTGACATGGCCATTTCTTAAATGTCCCATGTCACTTACATGGCCATGTAAGTGACATGTGACATGGAGCATTTCTTAAATTCGCCATGTGACATAGGCCTTAGTGACATGAGAAAATTATTGGAAGGTGAATCAAAATGCACCATTTCTAGTCTAAACTTTTCTTGGAACCCGGAGCTCAGGATCTAAAAATGTATCAGAATGCACCATTTCAGTTCTAAAGATTCAAAAATGGGGCCCTTGATGGGGGGGTCCCCATGTCGCATGTCGATTTTAAGAAATGGCCATGTCGCATGTCTATGTCGCTTAAAAATGCTCATGTCCCATGTCGATTTTAAGAACTGTCCATGTCCCCTGTCACTATCTTTTTAAGCCTCATGTCGCATGTCACTAGGCCTCATGTCGCATGTCGAATTTAAGAAATGCCCATGTCGCCATGTCGAATTTAGGGGTCTAGGGCCATAAAAATGTCTTGGTGGGGACCTAATCAACAACATCTCTTAGTGACACTAGTGACATGTTTTATTTAGTGAGCCTTTCTTAAAATCGACATTTGACATGGGGACCCCCACCCTGGAGCAGGTACCTTTGCCCTCCTGGTCTGGAGCTGCTCCTCCCGGCGTTGTTCCTCCTGCAGCTCGTGCCGCATCTGCTCACGGCGGCGCCGGTGTACCTCGGACGGAGCCGCCGACCGCGCCCGCCGCACCTGCCGAGCACATTTAGTACTTTTTAAAAAAGATTTTCAAAACTAAAATTAATTACAGTCATGTCTAATGACAATTAACGTGGTGGATCCAGGATTTCGACAACGGGATGGACGCTATTAGAATAATTGAATAATCGTTCCTTAAAGCTTGACTGTCATGGTTGAAGTGAGGCCAAAAGCACTTTTGGATATAGTTCAGTTTTCATTCACAAGAGGGCTCTTACAGGCACAAGATAGGTTGAATATGTTGTAGCTGGACAGTGCTCATGGTCCCCTGTCCAAACACTGCTGCCCTCTGGTAGAACTGTAATTTTAGTCCATGTATGGAAAATGATGAACTTATTCCCTGACAGCCCAGTTTTAACATCTGTTGAACCAAATTTCTATTATGATATTTTGTACTTTTTTTCAGATTTTCAAAACGTACTTATATTAGGGAAGTCATCGTTACACCCCAACTCGAAATACCGACATTTCCGAGATTCCAAATATTGCATCAAGAAAAATCTTGTAGCGATACACTCTTTTACAACTGAAAAGCATTATGAATTCTCTGTTCAAAAGTGAAGGAATTGTAAATATTCCAACTAGAACGACATATATATATCACCTACTAAGAAATTCATACAAAAAAACAAGTCTAACAAAGACTAACAATTCATTTTAAAAAGGTGAACAATCAATCTTAGAGACACATATTAATCCGTATTAAACCAACAAATCTGTGGCATTTTGGATTCAACAGGGCTAATTTAATAGTCTGTCCTACTGTTATTTTGACTTAAACAAAAATCTAAAAATCGGGGAAAAAAATCGCGATAATCGGAATAGAAAAAAAAGGGATGTCAATGACACCCTAAACTAATATTAATTAATGCGGATTAAAGTGTTGGATCCAGGATTTCGACAACGGGATGGACGCTATTAGAATAATCAATAATCGTTCCTTAACATATGTTGAACCAAGATTCTATTATTATTTAAAAATATTTTTCTGTAGCACTAGCGGCTATTTTGGACCCTGGGATTCACCAACGTGGAACAGCTCCCATTTGTTATATAGGAACACTTTTACACATTGCACGTTTCTGACAAACAGTCTAAAACCATTGTAGAATGGGATCACATATTAATCTGCTGAGTATATATAGCAAATAAATATATACGATGTGAGTCAAGAGAGAAGCGGATAAAACCGATGGTCCAATGATTAGGGCTCAAAATCAATTTAGTTAAAAATGAACAAAATGTTCAATACGGGCATATTACATGTCCTACCTGTTTTATTTGACATTATTCCCCATAATTCAACTTAGAATTCAGTCAATTGTTAGTTTTATGCTCAATCTAAGACTTTCAGTGCACGCTATAATTTCCCCCATTAATAATACACTGTAACATACTGAACCTGGGGCATGCTGGACACTCTAAATGTGCTTCTATTGGCCATAGATGGCATTGTATCGATCTCTATACGCCAAATACGCTATTGCACTAACATTTGGAACACATCTAAGTAGGATTTAAAAATTTGGAAAAAAAGTCAGACCATGTCACTTTAATGTCAATCGAGGTATGTAGGTAGGTGCACCATAAGTCGGCCCCATGTCCCTTTATAAACTTATTGCAGGTCAGCAACCCGTCCAGAAGGACAAAGGTTAGTATATGATGTTGAATGAACATTTGTAATCTGGTTTAATAACATTGATTCAACTAGTTAGTACTGTTAGTTTAACATCATTATTGATTTTTATCCACCCTGGCGGGCTTGAAGTGAACCCAAACCATCCTATACACTCTAAGAAAAGTGTGTTGTGTTTACATGCTTTTTTGAAGTCACTTTTAGCACACTTTTGTATTGTAACACACTATAGACGCTACTCAAAGTGTGTTAACCTCAAAGGTGTGTTACTCTTTAAATGCATGTTCCCACAACACACATATTTTAGAGTGCACTCTAAGAAAAGTGTGTTGTGTTTACATGCTTTTTTTGAAGTCACTTTTAGCACACTTTTGTATTGTAACACACTATAGACGCTATTCAAAGTGTGTTGACCTCAAAGGGGTGTTACTCTTTAAATGCATGTTCCCACAACACACATATTTTAGAGTGTAGGTGCATTTGAGAGTAGTTTATTGGGATGGTTGTTCTTAAGATTCAGTAACTGATATGACTAAGCACAATGCTCCCGTCCCCGCCAGTTTACAAGCTTTCATGGTAATTAATGCGTGTTATTCCGGTTGTTTACCCGTGAGCCATTAAGTATTTCGGACTTTGGTATCCCTCCATGCCTACCCCACTTAATATCGTGTACTTAATATACTTATGATGTTCCGGGAATACAGGTTTATCAGGATATAACGGTAAATTACACGTGGTCGCATGATTCTGTGAGAAAGTAGGGCCAGCTAAGTTGAAACCTTACTTACTTACTCTTTAATGGTGCTTTAATACGCTATTCCCTTGGTCGTCATGATGCATGAATGCATCATAATGAACCATGACGAGCCTTTGGGAATGTGTCAACCCCATAATTATGGTTGTCATGGTGCTTGAATATCGCTATATGGCGAGTTACGACCCATGGCTGCATCCATGCATCATGCCGACCAAAGGCATACTTGACTATTAATGCACTATGCAGCCCTTAACGTGTTATTCAGTTTAATCATTTGGCAACAGATTCAGCCTCCCACGCATGTTGTACACAGACCGTAGAGCTGTGGAGGTTAATCCGGGCAGATTACAGGTATAAGGTGTGACCCGGGTCAGTCAGGCCAGATACCATGTGCAACATACGCAGTACAACTGACTAAACATACTCAAATTGTAAACTTGTCTCCAGACTCTTCAAATGACAGTCATAAAATAAATGAGTCAAAAACTTGTCCAAGTGACAAGGAAGCATGTGCCAGCCCAAAACCCGACATTTGCCAGCTCCGGATTCTATTTGTGGGATGGTAACCTGATACTTTAGACAACCTTTAACTTGTTTATTTTATGATAGTCACTTCGACGAGTCTGGAGATAAGTTTACTTTTTCAATGCAGTGCAACCCTATGTCTAGATGATTTCGTCAAAGAGAACTGTTTTATTTCATTTACAAAAAGTAAGAAACTTTTTGATTAAAAATAAAGAAACTGGTACATTTTCTCTGTAAAATGGGGCTGTCGATGTTATGTATTTTATTGGGGGGGGGGGGCTTCCTGAAGCAATGAGCTCCCATCGGGCTACCCTGCGGGATTGCACGTTTATTAGGATTACGTCTGCTAAATGTACCCATAACACCTTCTGTAACATCTTCCAGGAATTACAACGAAGATTTGTATTAATAATTCCTAATACTGATAGCAAGACTAATGTCTGATACACACATTCGCCAATAGTAAGGCCAAAAAAAAGAAGGTTTGTTTCAGGTAACATGGCAGAAAATGTGGGATCGGTAGGTCGGATTATTTTTTTGTAAACTCTTTTTTTTTTACATGAAAATACCTGCCGGCCGGTCCGAAGACCCGAAAATTTACCAAAAAATGGTAAAAATACAGAAATTTCTTCAAAATTGCATAAAAAAACGTAGGGTCGGCCCTGTTTTGATAGGGTCGGTCGGGTTACCTGAAACAAACCTTCTTTTTTGGGGGGCCTAAGTAGACATAATAAATACTCAAAGTTACAGTGTTACAAAGTGTTGAATGTCACCCTACCCTCCCTCTTTGGTCAGGAGACAGTCGTCTGAGTCGTCGTCTTGCAGAGTCATCTCTCAACAGGTCCACGATGGTCTCCACGGCAGGCTGGAGCTGAGGGGGGCAGCTGATGGCGGTCTTAGGGCGGGAGGGCCGCCTGGAGGAGCCTGTACCCCTCCTGGGTGTGAGCTCAGACACTATAGGTAAAGAGTCCCTAGTGTCCCCAGTGTGGGAGTCACCCTTGTGGTGGAGCTCCTCCCATTGGGGTATCCTCCCTGGAGGAGAGGTTGATGTCCCTGGGGCTGGGTGCAGGAGGATGGAAGGGGAGGAGTCCTTCCTCTGGTCTCCTCCAGGGTGGATGACCACCACACCACCCTCCTCCGGCGGCCTGAGCAGGGGGTGGGCACTTCTAGTTCTAGACTTGACCAGACGGGGAGTGCTCAGACAGAGTTGTTCCCCCTCACTAGAACCACATATAGGTACCATAGACGTCCTGAAAGCAGAGCTCTCCTGGTCCCTATTGTCCCCACGTTGAGGCTGGTCTATGTGACTGTTACCCCCTGGAGGAGCGTGGCCCTCAGAGACGCTGTGCCTCCTGGCCCTACCCATGATGACGTCCTCCTGGGTGCCAGGGCAGTGGTGCGGGTGCAGAGGGGTCCCCCCTCAAGTCGGAAAGTCGCCGAAATTAAGGGCCTAAGGTCACAAAGTCGCTCTTTTAGACCATATTCACTGTAACCAAATTTGTCCAAAGGTCACCAGGCAGTGGTTGTGGTGCTGAAATTCATGGTACTATAGGGGGTGCAGAAGGCCCCCCCCCCCTGAGGTCGGAAAGTCGCCGAAATTAAAGGGGCCAGGTCACAAAGTCGCTTTTTTGGCCCCTTTGACCTATTGTCAATTTTGTCCAAAAGTCGCCAGGTCACTTATTATTGCCTTAGGTCGACAGTCGCCTTCAAAACGGCCCAGGTCGCTTATGACCCATCTGCAGTCACATTAGTTGGTGTAGTTGGTGATAGCCATGTTAATGCTGTAATGGTGCTGATAATGACACTTCAGCCCTGGAGGTGATAATGACACTTCAGCCCTGGAGGAGGTGACATTCATGCTGTGAAGTGTTATGGTATCAGATCCCCAGTTGTATCCATGGTGGTGTGCATCAGCAGGTACCTACAGGTCTCTGCACCTCAGTCTCGGACTCCCAGCCCTACACTACTCCTGGTACCCTCTGTAGTATGGGCTGGGAGCAGAGCTGCATTTCATATGTGCGCCACTTTGGTGTCGCAAATCAGATGTGTAGTGCAATACACATCCAGCTATACAGACAGATTCTTATTGACATCAAAGAAGTAAGTAAATGTGTGTATTAGGGGCGGATGGCAGCCTGCTCCCAGGCTATCCACCTGGTATGAGAGACGCTGGCCGAGGCTGGCTGTACCTGTGATCACTCCATCCAGGGGGGTGCAGGGGGTACCCCCCTGAGGTCGGAAATTCGCCGAAATTAAGGGGTCCCAGTCGAAAAGTCGCTTTTCTGGATCCTTTAACCTATTGTTAATTTTTGTCCTAAAGTCGCCAGGTCGCTTTTATTATTTTTCTAGGTCGAAAGTCGCCTCCAAAGCAGCCCAGGTGGCCAGGTCGCCTTTGACCCATCTGGAGCCACATCCACGTCCAGAGACCCGTACTCCAGGGCGTCCTTCCAGTCTTGTATGGGGAACTCTGTATGGTTTCCTATAGTCACATATTGCAAATATAAACAAACACCTTATCCAGTGGACAGAAAGATTTGATGTACAGAGATACACTTGGTATCAAATAGTCCTCTAATAATGATGAAGTAGTAGGGGGAATCCTATGTTGACTATATCAGTTTGTATCCCCCTGTACCACATGCATGCGTGCTGCCTACATGCGGCTGGTGCTGCTGCGTGGATCATGGCGGTGGTGTGAGTGGTGCTGGTCAAATTGGATCCCGCCACACCTGATGTAGGGTAGATGCACCTAGAGTCGGACACACCTTGAGATGGACACTTGATTGTGTGGTTATTAACGCATCCTAAGCTCTTTATTTATAAATAACGGCACCTTTTAAGTGTCTTCTTTCATTAAATAACCAATACAAGTCTTGATTTGTTGTGTACACTTGATTGTGTGGTTATCAAAGCATCCTAAGCTCTCTGAAATAATTGTACCGTTTAAGTGCCCCCCCCCCCCCAAAAAAAAAACAAAACAAAAAAAACACACAAAAAAACAACAACACCAATACAAGTCTCATCATACAGGAGTAATCATACATATCAGTGTTCGACTCATGGTGAATCTACCCTAGCCACAGGCCACACTGCCCACTACTGTATGCGGCCACCCACCGATAGGGGGCCCCCCGCCCCCCCCCCCCTGGCCGTCTCAGGTCAACTCCACTACTACTGCCCCCTACGTCAAGCACACTGTAAACATTTTCCTTCATTTGATGGTGTATCAACATAATTGTGATTTACAATGAGACACTGTAAACTCATTACTTTTACAATGAACATCCGTAAACCAGTACAGTGAAACAATGTCTTTTCATTTACGGTGAATCTCACGTCAAAAGTTTGCCCACCAGGTGGCAGCTTGGTTTGATAGAGAGACTTTAGTGGAAGCTATCAACTAAAAGCATACATACTTGTGTTAGATTTATAAAGATATCCAACTATCTCATTAATTACATGATCAAAATTGAAGCCTTTGGCATATTAAAGATAAGAAATATATAATTTCCGTTTTTGAGACCCTTGGCACTAGTATGAATAGTATAAACACTCATGTTGTGGTAATTAGAATTATACATATTGAGACTTGTCAGAGTTTCTTTGTAACAATCCTAGAGTACCTTTTGCTCATGGATTGCATTTGATTCTTCTTCTCAGGCCTAATATATATATATTTACAGGCCTGGAATTAAGATGATATCATGAAATATACATCAATGAATCCAGAAACAATTATAATCATCATTGAACAGCAGAGAATCATTGTATAATAATGATAAATTATCTGAAAAGCCTGTAAAATTTACAGAGGAAAGCAAAATATGGTGACCCTAAGTAAAACGGGAAAAGGTTGGATTTCAGTGATGCCAGTGATTCACCGCAATTTTTACGGGATATTTTTACAGTGCATATAACGGTCGTGCCCCCTGTCCCTGTCCTATGTATACTAGTAGCTAAAAGTACCTTCCCCAACTCCCCCAGATCGTTTACGACGCCTTGGTCAACATCGCTGGCCTCCTGTTGAGAAGATCACATATTAATAGTTCTGCTCCTGTGGTGCTCCGGCGCCATTGCCGTCATGCCCCTTCTGTCGTCGGAGGTTATGAATTAAAAAGCACTGAATAGACATACAGATTGATATAGCTGATAAGATTTCATGGTTCTCTATTCATTTTGACATTGTATTTATTGAAAAACTGCTCATTCTCTGCTGTGAGGTATCTGTGATGATACGCTATCAATGAGAACTTGTATATTCAATTTGGTGTTTATTCATTAAGGGTGTTACTTTAACTTGTTGCGATACATGGTGTAGAAACAATACTTGAAGTAATGATGTGAAACCGAAAGATGTATATAATTGGAGACCAACTTCTATTTCACCACTACCACCAACGAGTATAGAGAGATTAATACACTCACAAGTAATAAATTCTCTAGATTAATACAATATTTTAACTACTAAACAATCAGGTTTTAGCCCAAAATACTTCACTGATCTGGCCCTAGTGGATTCCACAGAAAACATGTCAATTCAATTTTCAATTTGCAAGTTTTTTTTTATTCTGCAATCACGAAACATATAAAAGTACATACAATTATATTTATTTCAATCGAATTACAGAGAAGGTTGATACCTATAATGAATGATTAATTATATTGTGTTGTTTTACTACAGCACATCCATTTCGTTATGATTGGATGAGAAATCACAAAAAGGTCAGTTATGGTGATGTTACTTGGGGTCAAGGGAAAGGGGAAGGGCGGAAGATAAATATGAGATGATACCAAATTCCTATTAGTTGGGGAGCCAGTCTGGGAGCCTGGGAAAGAGCTGACTTGGGAACCAATACTTGGTATTGATATTGAACTAGGGTATTTTGAGGATGCTGAATCCATTTCCGCCATTTATAAAGCTGTATCTAGATCGGAACGAGGTCAAAATAAAGGTCAAAGTCCGCCTATGGAGTGAGAGGACTCCCCTAGTAGCAAACACAGTGTGGCCCTGGACGGGGCCAGACCGTGTTTGTAAGTGTGGCCCGGAGCGGGCTAACCAAAGGGCACCCGTTGGTTTAGGGCACTGGGCTTTGGTGTGGCCCCAAGCGGGCTGCCCGAATTGGGCTCAGATCAAGTTTTGGATGGGCTGCCTGAATCGGGCTCAGATCGGGTTTTGGATGGGTTAAAAGCGGGCTCAGATTGGGTTTTGGACGGGCTGCCCACTTTGGGCTCAGATCGGGTGTTGGAAGGGCTGACCACTTTGGGCTCAGATCGGTTTTTGGACGGGCTGGCCAATTTAGTGCAACAGCACCACCTGATAATTATGGGTTTTCAGAATATTTTCTTGTATTTTTTGAATAAGATAGATCCTGCTAATCAACCATAAGGCATAATCATACTCTTCCTATCCAACCATGGAAGTACCAAGCAGGTCTATTATCATCAGGGTTAAGCCACATGCAGCATAGACAAGTTTCTATGGTGTACAGTGGCCTTCAAATCCATAGTTCATACCTACAGGGAGCATATGAGTCTGGTGTTAAGTATATTGTAATGCCACAGTAATAGTGTCTACACTGGATAGCTGCTTAGAGAACTTCCTTTTCATCATTCAAATTTATAATCTTATTTCCAAACTGTGAGAACATCTATTTATTGTTTCCTATTCCAGATCACTTTAACCTTTTCTTGTATTATTGTATAATGTCAAGTTCATGCTTTGTTGGGAAACTCTATATATTGTACAGTAGTGGCATCTGGTGTCACTGATTAGAACTACTAGACCAGTTGCCTTGTCCAAACCCAACCCCAAATAAGCCCAAATCGAGCAGCTCACTTTGAAACTAATCTGTGCCCAAACCAGGAAGCCCGATCGGGGCCACACTTCAGCCCAGCCATCTGCCCTACATGAACCCAAAATGGGACATATACTTCCACTCTCTCAGAGTGGGGGGTGGACTTATTTTTTTGCTAAGCTAAGCTAAGCCCAAATTGGTTGGGGCCACAGCAAAAACCAATGACCAAACCCACCGGGCTTGAGCCGGGCAGCCCACTCAGGGCCACATTGATAGCCCACTGTGGACCCACATGGGGCTGGGGCTACTTGGGATATGGTTTGTGACAGGAGAGAGAGACAGAGAGAGACAGGTTATGAGTACATGTATTATGTACATGTATTGATGAGCAGATAGAGTTTGCGATTCTGGTTATTTCCCAATCATATTGTGACCTTGACCTTGACCTATGTATCCAATGTGAGAGTATGATGATATCATAAAAGATAAATTCCCTATCTACAATATCTTTGGTATTTGGATGGAAATGTATGTACTTTGCCATAAATCAAATCGTGACCTTTGACCTTAGATTTGACCTTGTTCCGACCTAGATACAGCTTTATACATCGCAGAATCGGATTCAGCAACCTCAAATTACCTTATTCCAACCCTCATATCAAGTATTGGTCGCCATGTCAGGTCAAAGTTAAATAATGACATTTAGCCTGCTTGGATCCCCAACTATATAGTGGATACATGTAGAGGAATACCATACATATATATGATGGTAATATTCATCTGACTCAAAGACATGGAGTGGGTATAATCAACAGGGATTTTACAATAAGCATCGGCACTTTATATTACTTACCTTACTGACCAAGTGATCAAGATATTGTATACAGCTATTGATAACACAAACATCCTTGAGGCATTATTCATAGATTTTAAGAAGGCTTTTGATACAATGTTGTCCTGAGTTTGACTTACATTTTCCGGATTCAGTGCGAGGTCATCAAGATCAGGAATCAGAACATGGGTAGGCCAGAGAATTTGGCAGACTAAAAGAAGGTCAGCCAAGTCAAATAGTACCTCAAATATCCCTACATTGTGCCAGGTCTCACAAAGGTAACGGGTTTATTGCCTATTGCACACTTGTACCAACAATCAATCTGAGAGGGAACCAAGTGTGGTCTGATATAAAACATCTGTGAAACAATCTGAAAGCCCCGTTTAAATAAGGGAGAATCTCACAAAGAAAATTTGACAACTTCCCCATTTTTATTGACATTGGACTTTAAAGCTGGGCCGTCAGGGAATAAGTTCAGCATTTTCCATACATGGACTAAAATAACAGTTCCACCAGAGGGCAGCAGTGTTTGGACAGGGGACCATGAGCATTGTCCAACTACAACATATTCACCCTATCTTGTGCCTGTAAGAGCTGAGCTCCCAGCCCTTAAGAGCCCTCTTGTGAATAAAAACTAAACTATATCCAAAAGTGCTTTTGGCCTCACTTCAACCATGGTGGTCAAGCTTTAAGTGGTATTCTCTCTTCGACCACAGCACCCTTGCTGTTATGATACCTGTGTATTTGTCAAAACGTTGGCATTAAATAGCCATTAAGTATATCTTGACCTCTTAACCATAGCAGGCCTCAGGCAATTGCATTTTTAACCTTGGTTTAATCTCGCCAATAAATGGTACTCTACCATTATAGCTATACAATGTCATAATGGGATCATAGAGGCACCTGGCAGGTGTTTCACAAGGAATATGATTGGGATTGCCTATACAAAAACGCTATACAACATTTTATAACGTTACATAACGTTATATATATAACGTTTCCCTAAGGCTCCTTGTTTTATTTGAAGTCACGTGTTTATTGGTGAACGGTATCATGTAGTATATATCAATATAGGTTAGACAGAGGTGCTGCTGTTGGGCGCTATTCACCAATTTGCGCAGAACGCCAATATTGATATTCTGCGCAGCACAATTTGTAAATAGCGCTGGATCAGCACTGCGCAGAATACCAATCTGTGTGGAACACAAATCTCAGGGAATGTGCGAGTACCTGTTTCATTTCTAAGTCGTTTAATCAATTAAACCCAAATTAGTTGAAACATAACAGTGGCGCCATGATGATTGATGGATAATATATGTCCATCCCACGAAATAGGCAAAGATACAATGATCTTCATCTATATCAAACAACTTGATTTGTATACAGCGCACTGGAGATTGGCGAATAGCGCCGATTGGCGAATAGCGCCCAACACTGCCATTCATAAGGTTATAAGCGTAAACATCGTCGTAGTCGATATACGTGAGTACACAACACTCCTTACTATGACATAACGTTATATAAAGTTTTAAAACGTTATTTTGACGTAAAATAATTTTTTTTTTGTTAGCTGTGTAGTGCATACAAGTTATGGGTTTGGGATGTGATCTTGGCACTCTAGCAAAAGGATTGATCTATTCTGTGGTGTATGTATCCCTCGAAAGCCTCAGAATGAGGGATGCATGCGGATTTTTTGCTTGTAAAGGTGTAACACCTTACACTAAAAATCCATAGGTTGAAAGGGTTAGTCAGTACAGACTATCCAAGGTTGGTCATATGTGTGTTAGTCACAATGGCAAAGTTATATTCAAAAATGACTGAGGGGTCGGTCAGTAGTGGCTAACCTAGGTTCATCATTGGTGTGTTGTATTTGTATACCACTAGTTGGTGCCACCTGTGTTGACCACTCAGTGGCTCCCCCTGGTAATTAAAAGACTAAGGTGGGTTGGTCAGTACTGACCAACCTGACAATAATAACTTACCTAGGTTGGTCGTATAGGGAGCCAAAAAGTGACTGACTAGGTTAGACACTAGTGACTGAGAGATTGGTCGTATAGGGAGCCTAGGAATATCAGTGTACCCATATATGCTCGGGAAAACCATTTTTGTACTACTCTTTACTGTTAGTTTCACTTTCGACTGATCATAATACTTACGACTACTGTTTTATGTCAACTATCCAAGTGGTGGGGCTTTGGAAACACTTTGATCTAATCCCTTGTGAAACACTTCCCTCGTATGCCCTTTACAGCCTTGTTTGTGTCTCCAGCGTCCTCGAGGCTGAAGCCGGTACAGTCTCTATAACCGGGTGTTGAGATCTTAATCCTTTAAGGACGCATATGTCGCTAAAAGATGACATTTGTCGTCTTGATGCATGTTACTTGCTGGGGCTGCATTGGTGCATCATGCTGACTCACAACCCCTTGATGGTTGAATGCAGCACTGGCGAGTTACTCACCAGGGCTGTAAAGGGTTTGTTTTTCTTACAAGCACAGAGCTTTATGATATAAATCACTCAGAATTTGTTTTATAATGCAGCATCAAATGAAAGGAAACATGCGGCATCTGACAGTGCTTCAGGAACATGTGAAACAACAAGGCCGTTTTCCAACAGGCTAGTGATGATGATAATGATGATGACAATGATGATGATGATGATGATGATGATGATGATGATAGTTCTAAGTACTGGGAAAATTAAAGAGTCAGTCTTATACTTATAGTATTACTAATACCAGTTATACCCAGGTGGGCAACTACATTTTTTAGTTCTCTAGCAATCATCCAGATGGTGTAAGGGTTATGACCGCAACCTTCAGGTAGATGGGAAAGGGCTGGCTTGGAAGGAGCATATATAGTACTGTGACTGAAGGAATGCAGTGGAATGCAAAGACCAAGTGTTATTACACGCCCAACACAGTGTCTGCATCATAGGATGGAGTGGGGATGAAATATTCAGTGTCAGTGTACAATATTGGACTAGAATCTCTATAAAACAGAGCAACTCATATAAGTCTACTCATATGCCGGACAATAGCAGTGGCGTAGAAAAAGGGGCCCAGGTTTACCGATCACAATGGAGGGGGAGGGGGCCCGAATATGTTTGGGCGCCCCCAAAATTTGTCAAGACTCTGTGAAATAATGCCATAATTTCCAGTGTTTACCTCAGATGGGCCTGGGCCCACCAACAAAACTAAAGGGGGCTCAAACACTACTTTTCTCTACAGTGCCAAATAAGCGTGTATATAATGTATCATGCATTAAAACCGATATTTAAAGTTAGTTATAGTGGACCCCCTGCCCCCCGCCCATGAGGATCTACCCCAGTAAACTAAAGAAAAAGACGTTATACAACGTACTATCACGTTTCTCTATGGCTCCTTATTGTGGCAAAACATTACATTAACGTTAAAATGTTATTTTAACATAAAATGACGTATTTTTTTATTAGCTGGGACTTCATACGCCTCTGCAATAGCCCTACTAAAGCCATCTCTGAACAACAAACACGATCTTGAATCAAACACTATTTTGCGTTGATTGGAGTCAGTCAATAACCTCTTTGCGCATATTGCCCCGTAAACTCTGGGATTCCGCTAGCCACTCGCTGGTGAATTGCGGGATTGGTAACAAACTTTGCAGAAATTAGGGGAATTTCAGTCTAAAGTGATGGTTTTCGCAGGTATGTTGTGAAAACTCAGAAAAATTACCCTTGGCTATGGAGATTTGGTGACAATTAACCCTTGGTTAGAGGGATTTTCGTCATAATCTGACTATTTTGCTCAAAAATTGCCCTCGACAGCCGCATATCTGTGTAGACAAAATATACCCCTCCCCCAACCCCCCGGGGTTTGATCATATTTCACAGGAAAAATGTTTGGCAAATTAATATATAACTTGGCTTATCATAATTCATATAAATTCGCCAAATTGGCTAATTATGATAGAAAACAGCTCCTAGCGGAATCCCAGTAAACCCCATACTCCCCAATGCTTATAATGCCTAGAGTACCGGTCCTAAGTCCTCTCTGACTCTTGCTGTAGGGTCTTTAACTGACTCCCTTCTTGGAGTCAAATATACACTATACGTTGTATATGCTTTGAGATTGTGTAGAAGTAAAAATACAGAAAGATCAATTGAAGGAAATCCCAAATCCATGTCAATTCCAATATCCCTTAATAGCATAGACTAATGCCTTCAGACCTAATGAAAGATTACCTGAATATCTTATCAATTGATATATTGAATCATGGAGATAAGTAATTGTAATTTAACAAAAAGCAGGTTAATGTCTCAGGCATTAATGTCAAGATCAATTCCTTACAACAAGACACTCATCTACAGACTGTGTCGACATTAAAATTACAATTTGGCGCAAAGGCTTACGATTATCATGTGGAATGTGAACTAGAATGATTTAATCAAACAAACTTGAGGCGACAATATTTATATTTTGATTTATTTGGTCATTAGCCTACACAGACTATATAGCAAGAAGGAAGAGAGTATATGTTCTTTATCCTCCATAGTATAATACTAATTCATAAAGCTTTATTTTGGTATGTTTGCAATATGTGTTTGCAGAACTTAGTATCTGTGTGCTGCCTAGGTTGATATCATATTATTGTCAGTGAAATTAGGATGAATTATCAAGAGTTATACAGAATATACATCCATATTAGAATCCAAGTAATATAAATGATCTTGGGACCACACAATTTAGATAATATGATGGACTTAGATATTCGATTTCTTGACTAATTTTAAAAAACACTATCAAATTGTCCTTATCACAGCAAATTGTATAACAGTGGGCACATTGATATCTGAGTACCTTTGAAGTATGGTTCTAGAATATGCTCGCTAAAATGTAAAAATAAACATGATAGAATTTGATTTAGATAAACTGACACTGTTGTCGCAAAATGCGCTTGTATCTTGAAATGTTTGAAGAAATACATGATATTTCCATTATTCACCAATAATAGTTGATACAACATGCATGTTAAACGTAGAATGTACAGCAAAATAAATACAATGAAAAAAATGTTTAGTTCACACTCTCCATCTCAATAGATTTGCTAGCCTTCACTCCATAGCTATCATTATCACTTTCCATGTATGCTAAGTGGCCTGTTAGACCTAATATGTAATACCATCGATCCTCCAACATGGGGTGGAGGTAGTTAAAAATAGAACAAATGTCTCAATAATTTAATTGGTACCAGCTTTCCCCAGATAAGATTGTCAAATTGTTTTAATGCCCAGAAAATAAGGAAAGGGGCACCTTTCATTTGTTTTGATATAACGGTCACCATTATAATGCGATTGTCACAGTTACAGGACAGTGCCCGTCTTTGGTTTACAGTAGATGTAGTACTTCTGTGCAGTGTACCTCATTGAGCATCCACTCATTTGTATTTACTCTGGACGATATCCCATCTAACAAAAAGAATGTTATTTTACGTCAAAATAACGTTCTAAAACTGTATATAACGTTATGCCATAGTGAGGAGCCTTAGATAAACGTTATATAACGTAAAATAATGTTACAAAATGTTGTATAACGTTTTTTGTTTACTGGGATATTCTCAAGCATCTCACATGTTGAAGGTTTCGTTTGTCTTACATTTTTGTCTCCAGGACAACATTGGACATGGAGGCTTCCCTTTGAGCAGAAGTGGGCCTTGGCCTGGCCACAGATGCTGGTGGAAGTATCCTGTTGACCCTTTGCGCTTGGCTCTGCTGTGCCCAGGCTGACCCACTGTTAGGCCGAGAGACATCAACAAAAGCACTGTTTTCCACGCTACCTGCCTCACTGCCTGCCACTGAACGGCGGATAAGGCTGGACTGGGAGCCAGACTGTGAAGGAGGGTTTGCCCCTCCACTGCTGAAGAACGATCCTGACAATGTCAGAGGTGTGACCTGGCCGTCATTGACATGGACTGTGCTCATCCTGTCTACCTCAGCGTGGTCATGTGTGGTGATGTAGGTACCGTTCTGCTTGCTGATGGCTGCACCTGACTCTGGCTCTTCCATGTACTTGATGGGTCTTAGTATCGGTGGTTTGCTGGCCAGGGTGGAAGTGGACTGGATGGAAGTCTGCTTGTTATCATCAATGGTGATGTCCTTGGTATCTGTGGAAGCACCACTCCTGATCTTGTAATCACTCTGGGAAGAGGGACCCACAGATGCCTTGGTATGCTTTGTAGCACTCCGACCATGCGATTCACTAGATGAATCCTGGAAAACAGAGTATTGATTAGTTTCACTACAGAGTGAACTACGCCATAGATAACATCCTGCTCAGACTATAACTATGTGTAAGAGGATCAAATAGCCTTATACTAGTTATAGGATTTGCCCATTTCTACCATTCTGCTACATAAGGAGAAAGTGTTTTTCTAATTCAGTAATACAATAACAAATATAATAAAGGCTACACACAAGCTCACTCACTTTTACCAGTAGCTTGTTCCCTCAATTTTTTCAAATATTAATATTGAATGAGTCTATCAAGATGTTATATATTATTTGGGTTCAGAAAATTAATGGTCAGAGATCCTAATAATGATCAATCTGATTTCAAATATGTAAATCGTTAGAGGTAATCCCGCAGGGCAGAGTATGGTTTATTAATTATAGGAAGTTTGGTGTGTTCTCTGCAATAGGTTTGGCATGCAAAGAAAATAATAGGATACACAATATCCAATGCTGTTTGAGGGCATCACACATTCTAGAAAAAAACGAAGCTATGTTGGACAGGATGTAATTCACATTAAAATTACCTCTTATAGGTATTCTTCTTGGATGGTTATAGAGAGGATGGGTTTCACAACAAATACATACCCCGTATTCTTCATATTTTGATCCCTGTATCAATTTTGTATAGTATTTGTTATAGCAACAGTTAACAAGTATTATAATGTCAATCTAAAAAGGCATGGTTATGTTATTGCATGACATATAGTCATTGATTGTACACACACATATATATATACTTCACAGCTGATGGACTGATAACACAGTAACCAACATGCAAACTTTGATTATTAATGTCACAAAAAATAAGCAACACACCAGAATTAGTCTTTGAGATGATAATGGCAATTCCAATGATAAGTCATTTCACTGGCCCCACTGTTATGCAGCACAAATAAAGAAATAATCAAATCAAATCAACAATAATCTGTAGTTTGAACAAATCCTCTAACTATCTAAACCCCAAGATATGTAATGATTCACCTTTTCTTCAAGCAGACCATGGCATTGTCTGCACTTTCCATGTCTTTTGAAGACCATACAACAGAGGATGTGCTGGAGCAGCTGTTTATAGCCTGTTCTGAAGTTCTTGTTGAGAATTCCATAAATAAAGGAGTTCATGCCTGAATTGCAGGTTGCGAGCCATATGGATATTGGGTAGAAAGCCTGTCAGGATTGAATAATAACACAAGAGAGTTAAGTAAAATTAGAGTCATGACCTTTAACCGTAACATGAACACCTGGGACAACAAAGCTTAAACCTAATCGTATTTGGCTCCAGAGCTCACTCCACCTTATTCATGTCTGCAGGGTATAAAGATTGTTTTTAATAAACATATGTATTGCCACAACATTGGAGCTAGTCCAAATTGGTTCTCTAAGAAGTACAAACGTTGATATAAAGCCAATTATGGACTGCAAATATAATACTAGTAATTGTAATTGTCATGGTCTTTGGAAGATTTAGTTAATGCCAAAATTATCTTAAATCATTCATATTTTCCCTAAAACTGACACCAAACATAATATTATGTAGTCATATTAGGGTGAGGCCAAATAAAGTCATTGGTATTTTGGCATTAAGAAACATGTAAGTGCTATGACCAATTTATACCGAGAAGAACCCAGCACCATGTAACCAGTGTGTGTTTCCTGAACCCTAAATGTGGCTCAAGCAAAAGTGTTATACATATCTTAATGGTTTAAGCAACCTTATTAGCTGCATTTTGCTTGGTTGTATCATGGCATTTGGCAGCAACGGAACACTGACTCAGAGACTATTCCGCAGCCCTTTCTGAATAGATGATTGAGCAGGCTGTAGATGATGGAGCCGACTGCAAAGTTTGACACAGCTATCAACATAAGTGAGTGTTCATTTATTAGTTACAGGGGGGGTGGTGGGTTAGGAGGGGGGCGTAAAGATTTCCGACCCCTCTTGAGGGGGGGGGGCAAAAAAGTTAGCCCCTTTTTAGCGAAAAAGCCCGTGCGTTACTATAGTTCAAAGGGGGGTGGGCGAAAAAATTTCGATGCCTTCACCGTGGGGGGCCGCGAAACATTTCCCGCGCTCTTGAGGGGGGGGGGGCGTAAAAAAAGATTTCGCCCCTCCGCGCGAAATCTCACCACCCCCCCTGTAATTAATAAATGAACACTCCCTAAGTTCAAGTGGTATTGCAAAAATTCACCTGACAAATACATACCATTAGTGCATTATAATTTTGAATAGTAATTCATTACTCTGATTAACAACCTATTATAAGAGCACTATGAAACTCATATTTCAAGGTTTCCGTTTTTGAAAAAGAAGGAAAACCTAAAAAAAGGAACCCTCAGGGTAGCTTGTTTCAATGATGAATTTATTTCAAAAGATATATGCAGAGTTCAGAGTGTGATCCTAGCTTTAGAATGCAGACACAATTTAAGATTTATCCTCTGTTATAAATATGTAAATTTATAATTATTCCCATTTCAGTACTGATGTGATACTCATCTACATGGATATAACTTTGCCGGCATATTTCTTATATATATTTTTTTATGTAGTTGTTATACCATGCAAACTTTTCCTATGGTTTTTGTCACCTGCTGCTGTATACAAAAACCATAGGAAATCCATTTAAACCACTATTTATGGAATTCAAAGTACAGGGTACAAATTCTTTGCCTCACCTTGGGCATGGTAGTCCAGATAGCGGAGAGAACAACGACAGCACAGGCGGGCAACCAACAGGAACAGAAGACAACGACAATAGTGAACAAGGTGACAATCAGGCGGTACTCTCTCTCCGCCTGTTTCTCAGCCTCCGGTTTGTGAAGTCGTTCTGTTGCACCACTTGGCTGTTTCTTCATAGCCTTCTTCCTGTGAGCAGATATAGCTCTGCGGCTGTGTACCACTGTCCTGAAGATCTTGAAGTAGCATATTGCTAAAACAATCATTGGGAGTAGCATGCCAAAGAAAGCGAGGCAGAGATCGTAGGAGAGGCTTTCAGGTCCAGCAAAGATGCAAAGGAATACATGCTCACCATAGACATACTGAGTCCAACCAGTCCATCCATGGCATGTCCAGGCCGCGGTGTAAATCCAGATGAGAATGGTGTAGAAGGCAATGAGACGTGGTGTGAAGGCTTTTCGGTATAAGTGCATCTTGCAGATGTGGAAGTAGCGCTCCAGGGCAATAAACATTAAAGTCTGGGTGGACACCCCACAAGAGGTCATGAGGATGAAGGCATTCATGTCACACATCGTCTGAGAAAAGGGATTCTCCACAAACTGGGAGGTAGCCAGCCCTACCGGCATTATATAGGCCACAATGAGTAGGTCTGCCAGGGCAAGGTTCGCAATGAAGACATTGCCACGCACTCGAAGACGCTTGTACAGACAGATGGAGCCGATTATAAAGAGGTTACCAATGATACCAACAGCTGATACAATGGACAGTATTACCATCACCACTGCATGGAAGGGGGTGGGGATTTCTGCTTGAGGAGTTGGGGTGATGAGATATGAGGAGTTTGAAGAAATGGTGGTCACAATAAAAACAGTGGAGGACGCCATAGCTGCTTTTTTAGGATGGGTAAGCCAGAGGCTGGTATGGGAAGAGTGAGGAGACAGATCTAAATGTTTTCTTCAGGTATGTGTTTACTGTGTTAGTATTGGCGTCGAAGAGAAAGGATATGTGTACAGCAAGACTAAAATTCAGGTTACGGGTGATAGGAAAGGGTAAACATGTTTCAATTGTTCAATTGATTGGTGGTCTATAACTCTTGATATATTACACAATGGGATGCTAGTTTTAGGTGGAGTTGGTAGGTGTGTCTTCACTATTTGGTTTCAAAAACTTCCCAGAATTCCTTTTCTCATCCTGGTTGTAGAAATCGGTGATCAGTGGGAGAGCACGTCTCGTGCATACTTGTGTGAAACGAGAAAATATTCTTCATCTGACTCCCGTCACACACTGCTGGTGGTCACATGACCAGCCTAGAGCATGACAGGAAGTCAACTTCCTGCAATGGGAGAAAAGAAATATCAAGGTATTAAAGACAATTTCATGCATTTTTTCAACACCTAGAAATTAAAGATCCTTTACAAGAGTGGCAAAGATGAAAACTAAGCGAAAATAAAAACCTATACAGAGCCATTATGTTTATACTGTAGAGCAGGGGACTTATAGCCCCACCTATTCTATGGAGGTCCTCTGTACCGATCCTCGCTCTACTCCGACTCACATTTAAAGGGCATTTATGTGGAGCACGTAAGATAATGGGCATTTTGCCAATAAGACGCACAAATCCTGGTCTTACCGTCTGCTTACAATGTAATGCTGTAATGCCAATGCTTAGTTTCACTGAGCACCGGGATGGATTAAGGAGCTTAAGGTGGTCCTTTAAGACTAGATCAAGAAGGCTATGGAACTATGCTCAATTGCAAGTAGTCAAAGTCAAATACAAAAAGTGGTCCATAAGAATTTAAAATGGAAACCTCTAATACACTGTTCAACAATCATTATAGTTACAATTGGGTGCTGAAGAAGGTGTATTGTATCAATAGCAATATTTATTTAAAATCCAGTTGTTTGCTCTTTAACAATAACATACAGTGATACAGTAATTTCGATATCCTGATGCCCAGATGGCAGAAACCAGCCGCTGTGGTGGGATTCTGACCATCAGAATGCACCAGAATCACAAAATAGTGAAAATTGCCCAAACAATATCTTAGATTACTTTTAAATGTAGATTTACTCTGGTGCTCATAGAACAAAATTTACATTAACAGAGAAAATGTGTGTTTTCTAGCTCCGAAACATCTTTTCCCAATTTTTAAGAATTAATTACTTGTTTTTAAATCAGGGATAACATTAGCCATTCGCCAAGTTTAATGAGTGTACTTATAGCAAATCCGACCTACCAACCCTAAAATATAAATTTACAGCCCATGTTGCCTAAAACACCTTTTCTCGGTCATTTCAATAAATTGTTAAGATTCCTGGTATTTATCATGAGATATGTCACCAGTAAAGGGAAAAGACCCATTCGGAAGTGAATCAGTAATTATGGTTGGTGTCATAACCTTTAAAATGAAATATTATCATGAGCTAAAAGATTCCTAATATTTTCTCGGAATTGCTTTTCAAAGATATAGTCGGAATTACTTTTTTAAGATTAGTTCGTATTCATAAGCTTATTAAAAGCATTATATCCTATAGTCGGGATAATTATTTTTTTAAATCGCTTTTACAGGTGAAGACTTTTTAGTTAGGTTCTAGAAAGACTTTTTACGGTCTGTTTTCATTAGTAACTGATGGGAATTTTATGCTATGTCAATTATCTCCCATTTTGTGTAATGGAATGGTTTGTATGGCAACCAGAAAGTGCCATTAAAAGTGTTAATGGTATCAAATAAGCTACTCATCTCCTGCCCTCCTTTAAGGCTTTTAAATTGGACAGGGAGATTTTGCATGAAAGCAACTGGTAAACTTAGCTAGTAAAGCATACCAGACCTGTTGTATGCTATGTATTTGATTCTTTTCTATATCAATATTTCTTTCTATAATTCTTTTTTTCCAACTACTCTTCGTGTTTTTTCCCCATTTTAACGGATTTGATTTGAAGAGGCCTTTCTTGATGTTTTCCACTTTATTGGATCATACATATAATATTAATTTGTTTGAATGCACAGATTGATCCAATAAATCTTTTTAAAAAATGATATGAACCATACATGCATCTGTAAAATGCATGGCAAATAAAGATAAATGTAATCAAAAAGAAATTGAATCGCCAACTACCATCCACTCCACTTTCCTTCATCCATGTTTTTTTTCCAAGCAAATTCATTTATTCCAGGAAAGTCAATGAAAATCCCAACAGAGTTTGTAGAATTATTTTCTATTCGTTATAGGGATTTAATTTACGATGTGAATGTTCCATACTGATGAGGCTGGCTGCAAACCTCTTGTCCTATTTTGAATTGAATGCAGTAACCCTCTTCAGACAGAAATACTCATAGGGACCTACCCTGTAAATACTTAGTTTGTATATAAGAGCATCAAGATACATTGTATCCATATAAACCCAACGTGTGCCATGTAAGAATGTGGGCTCTATTAGGTAGTTCCTAATATCTGTGTCAAATGGAGTCATGTAAATAAAGAGACATAATTACTGTGTTGATGCCCATATCAGTACTATAGGTGATAGACCCCCTAGGAGGGTGGGAGAATAAGAACTGTGCCAAGGGAGCAATGGCCAAACAAGGTGAAGGGGGTGGCACTCCAGTATATTCATTGTCCCTTCACAATCATAGCATGGAGCTAACTATTATTTTGGAGGCCTGACAACTTTGCCTATTGGCAGCATAAAGCCCCTTGACTAGACTTACTGGCTGCTACAGGCTAAAGTGGCTTCTAATTCAGTCAAGACTCAACCATGACTAAACGGCCACCTCAAGTTAACTCAACTTAAATACACCTTTAACCACAATTCAAACTCCTTTCAGCAATGGATGTGACTTTAAGTTGTGTTCAAAACATACTAATCCAAGTTGGTTGATGCTTCTTTAAGGGTTTATAGTCGTTTGATGAACTAGAGAAGGGTGGCTAAGTGGGTGTAAGTATGTGCTATCTGAAGCAGTTCTGAGGATAGAGTAGTTGCTCCATCTAATTATCTGAAGATAAAGGGGAATGCCTTACATTTTTTGGCACAGATGTAAGTGTTCTTCTCAAATGGCATTTTTCATCTTAAGATAAATGTACAATGCAGCACTTTTCTCATGAATGCCATTTTTTGTATGTAATTTCCATGTGCTCCACTGATACATATAAAAGTTAGATACCTTCAAGTGAGAACTATTGCACTTTGTTTTATTTCGGTATATTGATGCATTGCATTTGAGATGTCTGATTGGGGAAAGGATTTGTTCATGGTGCAAAGTAATTATAACAAAAACCATAACACCCTGCCATTTCCTGATTTACAAACGAGCAAGCATTGACAATTAAAATCATTTACATGCTCCAGTGATATCTCCAAGGCCATCCTAAGAGTAGACATGGACCTTGAAAGTATTGTAGAGGGCACATGTATAATTAATAGTAACCTTACATACGCTTGTGATTCCCCAGGGTATGTCTGTATAAATGACCACAGATGCGCATTCCCCCTACCCGGATACTCCACTCTGTAGACTCACCTGAGCTCCCTTCCTGTTCCCACAACCACCTGTCCGTATCCGAGACCAGAGGTGAGTGATCAGAGGTATGCACACCTGTGTAATCAGCCTGGAGGAGCCAAGACTTACAGGGGGAGGGGAGGGTGGGGGTTAAAGGGGAGGGGGGGTCTTTTGGGTGGAGGCATGGGAGGGAGAGCGGAGGTGCTACAGGTCAAACCACAATATCAGCACACACCACCAAAACACCTCAGCAATGTACCAACAGTTGATCTTACTCTGTCCCCTGTTTATATTGGAACTCGGGAACTGCATCTCTAATCAATATGTGTTTATTGACTGTATGTTGAATGCCAGGCACATGTCTGCATACCAAGAAACTTAAGTAGCAGTGAATAATGGTGAATGAATCTCCTGAGTCAAATGCTGGAGGGTTAGGGAAGAGTTCAAGAGTACAACTGGGAAAGAACTTAGAAGTGCTATCAAATGGTATTTCTGTGATCAAGTTCTGGATTATGTAAAAGTGGAAGGGGGGCAGCGCAAGAGAATGCTACCGTACATAATCAATTATATGCATGTATGTTTTATAGACACGTGTATATATTGTTGTAGGTGCTTGGCACAGGTATTAAGACTCTGTACATATGAACAGAACAACATTTCCTTATTGACAGTGTGAACTGTCAATACCAGGATATAATTCTCTCATTTGAATTGTCAATATTATATACAGAAAAATATTCCTTTCAAAATTGGAACTGTCAAAAAATTTGTTTCTTATTCACTCTGGTATTGTCATATATACTGTCAGTCTGAACTATCAATAAGAATAATAATAGAAGATCAGAAAAAGAATCGATTCATTTCTACTATCGACACTTTTCACTGTGAATAGCTGGCCCATCATGTCAATAGTAGGATCTTTCTCTCTTATTGACAGTTCAAACTGTCAATAGTGGTAAATCGTACTGTTATTGACAGTTGTTCACTAAACTGTCAATAGTGGTAATTTCTGATCTTATTGACAGTTCCTTACCATATACTGTCATAACAATGGGAACCTCTTCACTCCAAAATTCGATTGTGTCAATTTAGATATGGACTCCAAAACCGATTTTGAATCCAAGACCAATTTGACTCCAAAACCGATTTTGCCTTGAAAATCTATCTTGCTTCGAAAGTCAATGTTACTCCAAAGTTGATTTTGACTACAAAACTGATTATGACACCAAACCGATTTTGACACTAAAACCTATTTCGACTACAAGGTCAGGTGAGAACTGTCATAAGGCAAAAAATCTTTCACTTTTGAGAGTTTGTTTGAGGAACTGTCAATAACAGGAATCTTTTTCATTATTGACAGTTTGAACTATCAATAGCACTTTTGATACTGGCCAAAGTTCTTATCAAAGTTTGCAATGTTTATGACTGTTTAGAGTTGAGTATTTTATTCATGTATTCCTCATGTTTTATGCTGCCCCTTGGAGAGTCCATGATAAAAATAAAATAAAACAAAATTGTTGTATGTGTGTGGTGCGTATGTGTGGACGGGGCAGGGGTGCAGCCAGCCGTGGCAAATGATCAAAGCTGACTGACTCAAGCTGGGTCTTTAGGGATAAGCTTCTTAACCCTTTAAGGGCGGCATGATACCTTAATGCATCATGCCCTTGGTCGCCATGATGCATGAATGCAGCCCTGGCGAGTAACTCGCCAGTGCTGCATTCAAGCATCATGTCGACCTTATGAGGTTTAGACACTCCCGAAGGGTCGTCATGATGCACCAATGCAGCCCCGGTGAGTTACTCGCCTGGGCTGCAGTGGTCATTAATTAGCAACATGCCGTCCTTAAAGGGTTAAAGGCTCCCATGTTACAGGAGTTGTTATGTTAGGCATACTTGTGTGATTTGTGAGTAGGTCTATCTGCAGGTGGAGTAGTAGGGGATCATGTGGTGGGGGGGAGGGGGGGTCTGACTAGGGACTGCTACCTGCACAAAGATCATGGCCTCACGTGCACTGAAAAAGTAAACTCGTCTCCAGACTTGTCGAAGTGACTGTCATAAAATAAAAGAGTCAAAAGTTGTCTAACCATCCCGCAAATAGAATCTGGAGCTGGCAAATGTCGGGTTTTGGGCTGGCACATGCCAAGTGGGTCTTCTATCTCCGGCTAGAAGACCCGCTTCCTTGTCACTTAGAAAGTTTTTGACTCGTTTATTTTATGACCGTCAATTTGAAGAGTCTGGAGACAAGTTTATTTTTTGAGTGTGGTCTGGAGGCTTACCCAAAAGCTCAATTAAATTTGTGTAAGTGACTGAGAGCCGATGAAGTGTGATCAAATTCTACAATAGTCCACTATCAAACAGAAATCTCTTTTCTTGCAACTACAGACACAGGTTTATTTATTTCCTCAGCTGAGACAAGGATTATTCCAGGCAGTATGTAAAATGTATCTTCAGGAACTTTGTCAATAACATGGTGAATAGTGATGCCCCCACTACCGAAAAAGCTCGCTTATAGGTAGATTTTTATTTGGGATTTCCTTTTGCTATAAGTCGATTTTTTACCTCAAAAGTCCAATTCGACTTATAAGTGAGGTTTTGAAAAAATATAAAGATTTTAGGGGCCTATAAATATTAATATAAGATACTGTAAAATACACCTTTTTTCGAGGATTCTTTCCCCCAATAAGACCTGCTTGTTTCTCTACAAGTAGCAGGTCGTCGTAATAAGGGCAGAATATCATAAATAATACTCAATTTGGCCAGACAAGGGGTGTTTTAGGGGGTCTGGGGTGGGGTCTAGCCCCCCAAAAAATTCTCAAACTCCAATTCGACCTATAAGTGGGGTTTTCCAAAAGTTCATTGTATTTTACTTTAGGTCGATTTTTTCCCTCAAAATTGCAATTCGCCCTACAAGTGAGGTCGACCTATAAGTGAGGTTTTACGTAAGTTCTACTATTGTGTAATGGCCCTCCCAAAAATCACATATCTATGCTTGTAGAATGACGCGTGATCATGAATATTTAAATGGAATATCTGTCCCCCTCTACCTGATCAAATCACATTCAGCGAAATTTGTCTTCATTTGTTCATGCAAACTCCACAAAAACGTCCCAAAAATGTAATATAAAGTTTCGACACAAACGTTTTGTTTTCGTACCAAATACAAACGTTTAAAAAGGTTTTGAAAACGTTATTTGGATCTACCAATACAATTTATTTTGAAGGTGTCGACGATGTATCTATTTTTTGTACACTGTGTTGCTTTCCTTGTGAACTGAATGTCCCGATGACATTGTGTGTGTATTGGTCCATCAAAGCTTTGTGTCGGCCCGGAACCGCCCTATCATATATGCTACATTCCAGAGTGACCAGAGGATACATTATTTCACTATGACTAACATCACTATGTATTAAAACTTTTACCAGTCCCAAAATCTTAGAAATGAATGTGTATGTTGATGTAGCACTCAATCACTAAGGATGTGTCAAAACCTGGGTAAACCACGTTAGTGTTGTGGCCTCTAGCAAAATAGACATTTCAGTTAAACTCTGAAGATGAAATGTGGAGAGCGTATAGTTCCCTGCAACTTTATGTACACAACAAGTTTAGTCCCTTAGAGATGGTCAAGCCGATCCTCATCAGGTTGGTGGGGTCCGTTCTTGGTTTCAAACCGAAACTTTAGTTTTGAAATATCTAGGTTGCATTGTTATGCTACTCAACCCAAACATATCAATTGGCGTAACACGATTATTTCATTTACCTTCGTAATTTGACAACAACACTTTTTGGCCAATATCTCAGGCCTACTGAGAGTGTCCACCCAGGACGTAATATAAGATGGTATCCCAGGTAGACCAATTACACAACCTCTCGAGGTGCCGTCCTAGGGCCCAGATGGCTGTGTCTCACGAACTTGGGCCAATATTTTTCGTCTATGACCGGGTGCCGCCGTCTATGACCGGGTGCCGTCTATGACCGGGTGCCGTCTATGACCGGGTGCCTTCTATGACTGGCTAGCAAGGAAAAGACAAAGGTTAACATTCAAACAACCCCACAAACTGCATGGGAGTATATAACAACCGCCATATTTTTTTTATTCCCTAACATATCACAGTATTAAGAAAAACAAAAAAAAAACTACTTTTGTAGATAGCCGGTCATAGACTACACCCGGTCATAGATAGCACCCGGTCATAGACACATGAATATGGTTTGATCACTGTGTAATTAACATACAATTATACACATTATAATAGATCAGATTTGTGAATCATTATGACAGTGCTGGTGATATATATTTTCGAGCTGTATAAGTTCTTTATGTTGCCAGGGTAAATAAACGGGAATGGTGTATTTACATCATCTCATACCAAAACAAAGTTCGTGAGACACAGCCAGATATGGACTCGAGGCGGGCCTACAACCTTATTCTATCAATGTATCCCAGGTAGACCAATAACACGAATCACTCTTTACAGTAATTACAAGTAATTAAAAGTAATCTGTTGTTAAACCCTTTGCTAATTTTTGTGGAATATCACCTAGAAGGGTAGAAAGCTTAAAAAGCTAGAAAGCTTAGCAAGTTGTTATTACTATTTTGATTTATTTATCTCATAATTACACATGGTAGTGAGATGAAAATATCTCAATAATTCACAATTACATCTCCCCTTTCTGAATGCATACAATATAATGCAGATCTTAGTATATGTGTGATGTAGACTATTACACTAGTGAAGTGAGTATAGTAGGAGTAAACAGGAACATTAATTAGTGTATATTAGAACCTGAGCAGTTGGAGTGGGTTTGGAACATGTAAAATCTCAGTAATGTAATGGACCTCAAATTCATTTCTGATTTCCCTTCAAAAGTCTATTGAGGCTCACTCAGATCCCTAAGATATATTGATAGTCATGTAGGCTTATGAATTGCATAAAACCGCGAAATTCATGTACGAGATGAATTAAGAATCAGCAGTGATGCACATATAATGATACACACTATATGGACATTGTTTTACAAAAATGCTATTGTATTTTGAAATTACTCATGCCATAAAAGAATATGTACCACAGTGCTGTATTTTAAAAACATTATTTCGAATTTTGGTTAAGCTTTGTGCTATATCAACAGGACCTGGGCCCTCATGGAACAAAATAAATCAACAAACATTATATTGAAGTGCATTTAGAATGATCATAGTTTATAAGAGTTACTGGAAAGAAAGTAGTGGGCCTTTATCTCACCTCATATACCTCTTAAATTAAAGCTGAGTCTGACTCAAAACAAGCCTTTTAAGCAGGAAGTTACGGTCCTCGTTTATGTGTCTTTTTAAATATATGAAATCCTGATTGGCTAAATAAATAATATTATATGATACAGATACCTCATGTGTTAAAACTGTTTTTAGAGCTTTATCTAAAAAAGCAGACTGTCTATTATTAAGGTCCACCATTTAATATCAGAGTTACTTAGTAAGTGACAGACTTTTGATTCATCTGCAGGTTTATGTGCCTTATGATAGATAAAACCTGATAATATTTTCCCTACATTAGGGTCCCTCAATGTGTCACATTACAATGTCATCTGACAGCTTATAAATGTGTAATTTTTTCAGAATTTTGTTTCTAAAACCACATTGGACATTAGCCTCCGGGTGGAAGTAGGCCTCGGCCTGAAGGCTGATGGAGGTGGGTGTGTCCTGTTTACTATTTGTCCATGGTTCCTCTGTGCCCAGGTTGTCTCAGCGCTCTGGTGGGACGCAGCAATATAAATACCTTTATCCACACTGCCTGCCTCACTGCCTGCCTGTGACTCTTGGAGTAGGCTGGACTGGGAGTCCCGCTGTGCAGTGGAGTTTACCCCTCCACCCTTGTGGTAGGAGCCTGATAATGTCAAAGGTGTGACCTGGTAATCACTGACATGAACTGTGGCCACCCTGTCTGCCTGAGGCATGGAGCAGTTGTCTATGTTCATGTGGGTACCGTTTGGTTTGCCAATTGGGGCACCCGACTCTGGTTCCTCAATGTACTGAATGGGTGTCAGTGTTGGTGGTTTGCTGGCCAGGTTGGAAGTGGACTGGATAGGACTGGATAGGTTTTGCCGGCTATCTGCAATGGTGATGTCCTTGGTATCTGTGGAAGCCCCGCTCTTAGGATTGCTTGAATCACTTTGGGAAGAGGGGCTCCCAGACCACTTGCTCTGCTTGGTATTAGGACTTCGACTTTGAGATCCACTAGTTGATTCCTGCAAAACAGAAAGAGAATGTTGATCAGTGTAGAGCAAGTAACCCTGCTCAGACAGGGTCATAGTTCTATGTTCTGTACAGTATAAAAAACGTTATAAAGCACACTTAGTGGATATTTGTATTCTGTTTCATTATCACCAATAATTATTGTTGCTAATAATTCGAATTTCCACTGAAGCTCCCACAAGTTAAGTCATTTATATCAGATGCCCCTCCCGTCCACATTTTTGAATAATGAATGACTGAATGAACACAGATGTTGTACATATGACAGAACTATAGAGATTCAGGAAAGTAAGGACCATAGAACATGATTATTTTAATACATAATCTAGTATCAATTTTGATATAAACCTAATAAAATGTTATCAGTAATCCCAAAGTGCAGTGAGTTTTGCATTTTTATTATGTGAACTATAGTGTGTTCAAAGCGTAGTACTAAACTGAGCATTGCACAGGCCTAAAGCGTCATCATGCAGAGAAAAGAATACTATGATTATAATGTTGTCAAAAAAACAGACAAGTTCAAGTTAAGGCTATCCTCAGGTTGACAAACGCTTGATTAGGCACATATGAGTTGGTAGAAAGTTTATATGATGTTTGAAAGTACTTCATACTTGTTTTTTTAGGATAGTTCTTCACAAGAAAACAGAATAGGTTTTACATATCCATTGCTGTGGCAGAGACCATATACTTTAAAAAAAAAGCCAGAACGGCAATGATTTACATTAATTCTACCTCTTATAGTCAATGTTTTCACATAGTTATAGACAAGATAGATCTTAGGACAAATTTATACATACCCAGTATTCTTCATATTTTTATCCCATTATCAAATTTACAAAAGTCTATTAGAAACATTTGAAAAAAAGAAAACCAATTATATATGTTCATATAAATATTCAAAAAAACTAAATACATTATAAGTCACCCCATTGCCTGCACTTCCCATGTCTTCTAAACAGAAAACAACCTGAGTATGTGCCAGGGCAAATTATAAGGCAATTATTGGAAAATCTATATGAGCGAAGGAGCTCATGACTAAATTGCACTAGTTCCACTCTGCCAGGGTTGCATGATAACATGCCAGGATTAAGTGAGATTAGAGCAATAGCCCGTGAAATACAAATTCAATTCACAGTTTTAGCACAAGTTTCATTTTTAAGTAAATTATGAATTGCAGATGTAATTAATAGTGATTCCAAATATGAAGTTATTGTTTCTCAACCAGTGATAGCCATACCATTGTATTGTATACGTTTACTGTAATGACAGCACTCATAGGGGCCCTAGCAGAGGTAATGCAACGAGCACATGCTAGGTTTAATACATTTATCATCTTTTGATGTAATTGTATAATTTTCCAGAAAAAAGTTCCTGTTCTTTAGGGAGATTTAACTGATGTCAATATCAAGACAGATATTCTTCATATTTTCTGGTGTGACAAAGTTATACCAGGAATAAACCACAACTATAAAAAAGCAATGTATAACAACTTTAAAGGAAAATGCACCCCAATTTGAAAATCCATAGGTTGAAAGGGTTAGTCAGTACAGACTATCCTAGGTTCGTCATACGTGTGCTAATCACAATGGCAAAGTTATATTCAAAAATGACTGAGGGGTGTTGTATTTGTATACTACTAGTTGGTGCCACCTGTAAGATACTATGATGGCCACTCAGTTGCTCCCCCGGGAAAATAAAAGACTAAGGCGGGTTGGTCAGTACTGAACAACCTGACAATAATAACTTACCTAGTTGTATGGTCGTCAAAAAACGACTAACTAGGTTAGTTACTAGTGACTGAGAGATTGGTCGTATAGGGAGCCAAAAAATGACTAACTGGGTTAGGTACTAGTGACTGAGAGATTGGTCGTATAGGGAGCCAAAAAATGACTAACTAGGTTAGTTACTAGTGACTGAGAGATTGGTCTGTAGGAAGCCTAGGAATATCAGTGCAGGCAAAAGCATTGCATGTGTGCCTTTACGATTCGACAAACCTTTTTCTTGGTCGTTTTACACCATGCTTTCGGCATGTGGCCACAGCAGAACACTGTCTCGAAGACTATTCTGTAGCCCTTCCTGAACTGGTGATTGAGCAGGCCGTAGAGGACAGAGTTGACTGCAGAGTTGGACAAGGCTAGCCACATGCCCAGCTTGTTGATGACCTAGAGACACTCAAATGGCATGTATTATATTATTGTGAGGGACAGTTTCTCTGAAAATGACGTTTTCGGAGAAACCGGGACTCGAACCCGGGGCCTTCCGTTTGCCAAGCGACTCCTCTACCACTGAGCTACATCCCCATGTCCTATCAGATAGACCGTGTCTCACGTTACTGGATCGGTATGGTACAGAGGGGAGCAGGATTACCCAAGTAGCACCCACTTGTGGGTTTACCACCAAGGAGCGAGTAATCCGAGCCCCTTCATTATCATAAAACTTAATTTGTCTAATTAGATCGAAATCAGGGGTAGACACTAGCGCTGGCCCAGGAGCCAATGGCCCGTAATTTTGGGTCCTAGCTGGTAGTTTTCTTCAGAATTACCTTCTCATGGGCCCAGGTGGCCCACAGGGAATTTTGCAAGATGTTTGAGGGGAATATACCTAACAGGTATAGGCATGTAATATGTTTTTTGAAAGAGGAAAATGAGAGCAAATGAGCCAATTTGATTTCATCTTAACCTAGATTAAGCAGGAAAATATATCATTTTCTCTTTGAAAAAAGTAAAGTTTGTTCCCGGGCCCACACCTGCAATCGCGGGCCCATAAATTTCTGGAGCTACAGACCCAGGTGGCCCACAGCTGGAAAAGTTAGGGTGTACCCCTGCGAAATACAATGTAAAATAGCCACTGGGAGAGTAGTCATTAATTGATAATAAGGAGGTGTGGTGGAAATCTTTTTTGCTAAAAGGGGGAATGCTTTTTTACGTCCCCATCCTCAAGAGGAGTCTGATTTTGAATGCCACCTCCTCAGAACAGGTGGAGTGCTACCCTGTCTTTATATTAGGTACAGGCTGTTCAAACACACCATCCTTTTTAAACACCACGCTTGCAAGCTGCTATCTGTACCCACCCTGTTACATATGCCATGGGTTTCCTGTATAATTCATGTTTCCTTATTTGCGATTTCCCTGTCAAATTTGCCGAAAGTAAATGCATTTTCACTATATAGATCAAAATCTCCTCTGTCAAAATGTGCTTGCATCACAAAGGTAGTGTATTGCATTCATGATTTATTTAAAGATAAAATTGCATATAAGTCACACTGTCTATCACATTCTTAGGCTTAGCACTGTAACAATGACTGGAGAATGTTATCCTGGATTGTTTAAACACCATGGGGTGTTTACCAGTGGCGGGGTGTTATAACAGGACGGCCTGCTGAACAACAATGCATAAACAAAAGTGTTGAAATGCACTCTGGTGGAGTAAAGGGCCATCCTGTTTAAACACCACTGAGTTTTTGGACAGGCTGTACTGGTAATATCGGCTCAGACCCCACCTGCAGAAGGGGTCGAGATTTTTTATGCCCCACTTCCCTGTTGTTAATAAATGACCACTCCTGAAGTAGCTTCACAACACATTAATGTTTGTTATTCTCTGTATGGCTAGATTAGAAACTGTTGCTGGAAAAACAAAAGTGTAAGTTTAACATTAAAAAATTTAAAGGGTGTACGAAAATGTGTACGAAAAAGTTTGACACAAAAATTCTATCAATATTAAATACAGACCATTGTGACACTTAACCCTCTCACCAGAGCACCTAATCTACTGAGCTGAATGAAAAGGTATTACTAAAAATTGATGAAAATATTTTCTTAGTCCAAGTCGGAGCACCCTGTGTTTGGTATCATATTAAATATTATGACATCCTCTTTCACATCTTACAATCCATTTGTGTTCAGGGAGAATGAAAGCAGTAGCCATGCCACCATCTCACTTCAATTTTTGATATTTATAGTTTTTGTGCTTGTGCGAATGTACAAATCACTATTTACAATGGAAACAATTCTTTTCTGGAATACAAAAACTATGGATTAAATCAAAAAGTAACTTTACTATCGGCATGCTCCAAGGGTTAATATAGAGGGTTTCAATATTATATGTATACAAAGGGAATATGCTTGCATGTTGGCTTCATCTACTTTCTTTTTTTTTGTCACAAAATGCCATATCTATAAACCATGGGAAACCTCCTTATGGTTTAGAAACAAAAAGGTCTGCCTCACCTTTGGCATGCCAGGGAAGAAACTGGCTATGGCAAGAAAGACGCAAGCCGGTAACCAGCAGCAAATGAAGATGATGACAATAGTGAATAAGGTGATTATCAGTCGGTACTCCCTTTCTGCCTGTTTCTCCACCTCTGGTTTGTGAAGTCGCTCAGCTGCGCTAGTTGGCTGCTTCTTCGTAGCCTTGTTCTTGTGAGCGGATATGGCACGGCGGCTTCTTACAACTGTCCTAAAGATTTTGTAGTAACATACTGCTACAACAATCATGGGCAGGAAAATGCCAAAGATGCTGAGGCAAACGTTATAGGAAAAGCTCATATGCCCATCAAAGGTACATAGAAATATAAATTCTCCATAGATATACTCCGTCCAACCTGTCCATCCATGGCATGTCCAGGCAACTGTGTAGATCCAGATGACAAAGATGTAGACGCCGATGAGACGTGGTGTGAAGGCCTTTCTGTACAAGTGCATCTTGCAGATATGGAAGTAGCGCTCCAGGGCAATCATCATCAAGGTCTGACTGGACACCCCAAGAGAGGTTATCAAGAGGAAGGCATTTATATCACACATCATCTCAGAAAAGGGATTTTTCACCAACTGGGAAGTGGCCAGTCCTGCCGGCATTGTATAGGCCACAACGAGTAGGTCTGCCAGGGCAAGGTTGATAATGAAGGCATGGCCACGTACTCGAAGTCGCTTGTAGAGACAGACAGACCCAATTATGAAGAGGTTACCAATTATGCCCATTGCTGATATAATGGACAGCAATACCACCACCGCTGCATGGAAGGGCATAGGGATTTCTCCTTGAGGGGTTGGGGTGATGAGATTGGAGGAATTTAAAGGGGTAGTCGTCATGGTAAAGTCGGCCGGGGTTGCCATAGCTGCCTTCTCAACACACTGTTTACAGAGACAAAGGGGTCAAGCTTAAGGGTCAAGAAAGCTGAACTAGTGTGGGAAAAGTAACATGCTTTTAGGTATGTGTTCTGTAGCTAGCAAGAACACACTGCAGTTAAGGCATGTGGCAACAATATTGCAGACATGCAGTTAACGTGGTCCATTATCCTTATGTATATCATGACACAATGTGATTTAAAGCTTGACTGTCATGGTTGAAGTGAGGCCAAAAGCACTTTTGGATATAGTTCAGTTTTCCTTCACAAGAGGGCTCTTAAGGGATGGGAGCTCAACTCTTACAGGCACACGATAGGGTGAATATGTTGAAGCTAGACAATGCTCATGGTCCCCTGTCCAAACACTGCTGCCCTCTGGTGGAATTGTTATTTTAGTCCATGTATAGAAAATGCTGGACTTATTCCCTGACGGCCCAGCTTTAAGCAGAGTGAATGACCTATTAGGTCTTTTATATATCCCAGAATCCATTTGCTCAGCCTGGTTGTTGCAATTGTTGGTCAGTGGCCGAGCATGTCTTGCACATTTTTATGTAAAATGACAAAGCCGTTCCCATGATCCAGGCCTAGGTGGCACACTACTGGTGGTCATGTGACCAGTAGAGGATGGTGTCTGCCCTGTAGATTAAGAAAAAAAAGATTAGGGTAAGACAGCTTCATGGAATCATTGGGGGTTATAATCTGAAACCAACATTGTAATGCGCTTCTTTATGAGCTCATAGTCATATAGGGTAGATTCACCATGAATCGGACACTACGATTTCTAATATATATATTTTTTTTTGGAAAGAATAGCACTTAAACTTTACGATTATTCTCAAATGAAGTGCTTAAGATTCTTGAATAACCATAAAACAGGTGTCCGTCTCAAGGTATGTGTCCGACTCATGGTGAATCTACCCTAGATATATTGCAGAGTAGAACAGAGTGACTAGATAGGAGTAACTACTGAGTATTTAAAGCAGTTAAAATTGACAGTACATCTAATTATTAGCATTTAAAAGACAATTACTAACATTGTCTTGCACGGAGGTATGTGTGTGTGTAGAAGACTATTCTCGACTCCAAATATGGACTTGGACTTCATCCACCACATCATGAACACAGACTGTTCATCTCCATTTATTGCTGGTGAACGATTCACATGGACTCCTGTCACTGTTTGTCTATATAACTCAATAATAGACATCTATAAAGGCCACATCCTTTCCCAAATTACAGGTTCCCAAGCAATAAAACTTTCAAGAATCATCTCATCATTTATCAATTACAATCTATGCGAAAACATTTTCATCCCACGGCTACATTTATGGCTGAATGAGGATAGATATATAGTTTTACACAGTATATTGACAACCATATTTCATCTTTAGAAGCCAAACTGAATTATTCTAGAAAATGTAACTAGACATTCAATTCTACTACACTTGTGAATCTGCTGGAAGGATGGCATTTTAGGCTGACATTGCCACTGTCCAGCATGTCTTCACAAAGACTACAGTTTCTGTATTGTGCATTGGTGGGGGATATAGATGGGCGGGGGGGGTCCCGATATCGCAGTCGATTTTAAGAAATGGCCATGTCGCATGTCAATGTCGCTTAATAATCCCCATGTCCCATGTCAATTTTAAGAATTGCTCATGTCCCCTGTCACTATCTTTTCAAACCTCATGTCGCATGTCACTAAGCTCCATGTTGCATGTCGATTTTAAGAAATGGCCATGTCGCCGTGTTGAATTTAGCCATCCACCCCCATATTGTGTAGAGAATACAGAGGGAGGATATGAACATTATATAGAGAGCAGGAAAGCTATAGCACCACGAGGCCCTAGAGCAGGAAGATCAAAATGTGCAGCTTACTGTCAAAGTGCACTGGAGTGTCACAGCAAAACTGGCAATGTTACCATCCTGGGGGTATATAGGGGCCATGCCCACAGGCCACCTGCCAACACATGGACGTGGGACACGTGGGGTCTAAATGTCCATTATGTAGTGTGAACATTATAGGGGAGATGGGATTTAGGGATTGCAAACATTCCTGTCATCTTGTAAGTGAAGGGTCAAATGTTCTGGGCACTGCTACGGGAAGGACCAACGGGAATGCAGCTCGTCCGCATGGCTTTTGAGTCACTGGTATCTACCTTAGCCTTAGGCCGAAAAAAAAAGTTGTGTTCAGGTATCCCTAGCGACCCTATTTTTTTGGCCCTACCCATTCTTTTTTATTCTTGTTTTTTGGAGAGCATTTTTGGGGTTTCTACCCTAAAAAACACATTTTTTTACTGAAATTATACGAATATGGGAGGAATTCTGTTTCAAAATCCTTGAAAAAAATTGGTTAAAAAAAGAAAATCGACCTACCTACCCTATTTCTTTTGGGCCATGTTACCTGAACACAACTTCCTTTTTGGCCTTATGTAATTTGCCATATCCCCCTGTGCTAAGATATACTAAAAGATTCAATAGGTGCCTAATCAGTAGATTAACACCCTACATAGGTCTCCTAGCTTACTGGGCCCATGGCCATTTAAATAGAAAGTGCATCATGTATAAGCAACTATTGACCCTAGCATCTGAATGTATAGGTGTGTAAACTGGCGAGGAAACATCTTAATATTGTTATAAAAAGAGATAATATCAGACTAAGTGGCCTAGAGTTCACTTTGAGAACATACTGAAACTGCCACTAATTATTCACCACTTTATACATGGGCGATGTTTCTAATTGTTTGGCTTCACACAATAGGTCTTACGTAAACGTCAGGCCTGCTGCTGAGACCCAGACCTGTTCACAGGTGTCCACTATACTACAATGTATAGTAAATGGGGTGATCATAAGGATGAGGATGCCTGTAAGTGTACAGTAAGGCCGCACCTAAGAGAAGAGATGGTCAATGGATTTCACCTTTGAAAAAAATGGTGTCGGCCTAATAAAAGGAACACTTTTATTTTTATGTTTTGGTATGTTCTTTTTGTCAAAGGATTTCATCCAGGGGAAAGTGCACGAGCCTCTTCCGAATTGTTTTCAGTGAACCAGCATTAATAAAAACGTGTTGTAACTAGGGTGATCATTTCACTTTTGCTGGAAACTTTGATGTCTATTTTTCAAGAAGTCTCTTTGTCCAAGGATTTCATCCAGGAAGTTTTTTTCAGTGTACCAATGCCAACAAATAATTTCTTTAGTCAGCAGTGTGAAATTCATGACCAACGTTTTTGGATCTGGCCTAAGACAGATATATTTTGATATATATCATCTAGGTGCACCAATTATAATTATTACCGTACGCGAATTATTGCGTCTAAATCGCCGATTTTTGGCCAATTTTGACCCCGTAACTTTCTCAAAATATGTCTAGAGCTTCAGATCTTTTGGATTCTAGCTATTTTCCATATTGCCTCCGTGTAAAACGAACCATTTTAATCAGACTTGATTTCCTTTCATAATTATGGTGGCTTTCCTGACTGGAAGGAATATTATCATCACAAGTGTGGCCTGATTCATGGTAAAAATTGTTAACAACGTCAGGCAATATGTCCCTTCCCAGCTAACATTATTTTACGTCAAAATAACGTTATAAAGCTTTATATAACGTTATGCCACAGTAAGAAGCCTTAGAGGAACGTTAAATAACGTTATAAAATCTTGTATAACGTATTTTGTTTACTGGGTTATCGATATGGATATACTAAGCTAAGGTACTGCCTTTTTTGCCAACTAGCCTAGCTCAAATCATCACTATTTCATTTCTGGTTTGAATATCTAGATGAATACTACAGTTTTTTGGGAATCGTATTCCGACCCATAGAGTCCAAAACTAGCCACAACAAGCCGGTAAAGGGAGACTTAACGTGTGAGTCATTTATCTCATATCTACATCACAAGGGTTTTTAATTTAGTTTAATTTTATTTTATTTGTTAAACTGGTACAGACAGCATCTTGGGTAAAGAAACGTTGGTTTCTGTCGTTCACCAGTTTGGCTGAACAGGTACATATTTAAATGCCCAGTGGTTACTAGATATCAACATATGAATCTTGTCCTTATCCTTAATATCCCTAAATTGGTAACAAGTGCAGTCATTGCATGACAGCTGCTGTACACTGGCCCCATTTCTCTGGTCTCCAGTAGAGGGATCAGCTTTGGACAAACCCACAGCACCTATTAGGACCCTTTACATGGGGTAATCCCTTGAGTAGCTTTCTAGATGCTCCTCAGTAAACCCTGGTTAGGCAGAGAATAGCTACAACAACCCTTAATCCCCGACCGTGGTGCACAAATCCCTTTTTAACCATAGGTGACATATGCTGTATTCATACATTTTGAAGGAGTCCTCCAGTAGGCCTACAGAGAAACAGCTTTAAGACTCAGGTGGTATGTTTACAAAGGGACTGTGTGGACATTAATAGGGCCGCCAAGTTAAATGAAATGGGTGGTTGAATGCAGTGCAAAGCAAGTAATGACCTTGCATAGCTTTTACTGGCAGGGGCAACGCTTCAATGGTACTCCAAATTGGTGCTTTGGTTTGCGGTTATTTACACAGCAGTCCCCCGTATTGTTGTAGTAGTATTTGTTGATTCCATATGGAGAGTATTTACAGTTGGTTGTGGATATACTACTCACTTACTCTGGTTCATGTATAACTTTGAGTAGCCTTATTACAACACTGGCGAGAACACCCCCCCCCCCCCCCCACACACACACACAGTAATAGCAGTAACTGTATACAAGATAAATAAATGCTTAGCAGTTAGATAGTAAATAGTTCTTAGTAAATCAGTCTATACGGAAAGTTTTTTTGCCTTGCAGGATATTCGGTCCTGCAGATTTGTTATTCTGCAGGCCCGGCTAAATGTTTGCAGGCCCGGATACCCAGAGGAAATGATTGTATTAAGAAAAATTATTATCAAGCTAGAATTGATCATGAATAGGGGTTTACTGGTATATCCAAATCATTTTGATCATTACAATTGTCTAATTTTGGGTAACTTTCTACAAAATATCCAGGCTTTTTAGTTTACTCTCTAGAAACCTTAATAATGGTCCAATTTACAAGCCGTAAAAACTGGCAAGTAGACAAGGATCATAGCCAGCCAATGGGGCTTTCTGCCGGACCAGGAGGCTTTTAGCCGGCTATAGCTGGTGTCCGGCAGGTTTTCGTATAGACTGGTAAATGCCCTGAATTTCCCTCATTTGATCATGGTCAGACTATCATTGGGTAAAGTATACCTAGTTGAGGGTCAAGATTCCACTATTTCTCACCATCATCTCATCTCAATTCTGAATCGGTGTCACTTTGCTTTTGTATACCCTTTGTTAGCCATGTCCCAAGACATATATAGAATGAGGACAGAGAGATATTTATTCATTTAGAGTAAGTACTAGAGAACTTGTAGACCAACAATCCTATAATTGTGTCATATTAGATGAGCACCAAGCCAGGTGGACACGGTAGCCCAGTAGGTTACACAACCCGCCTCTTTCGGAAACAGATTTGTAATTATCAACGGTATTTTGATTCAGTGCGATGCAACGCTTTTCATAACTTTAGTTTCTACTACTGCACCGCCCCCCACTAAAAATCACTGGGGCCTCTCTAAGCGATATTGTATAACAGTAATTAGAGTATATGCCTCCAATAATGACAGTAATAGGGGAGAGTCGAGTCGTAGATTGTACCTAATAACAGATCTGTCCGGGTAAACAAAAGACACGTGACCGATACTTTATAGGGTATATGATGTATGTCTCACCCAGTTAAATCAATGAACACATGTGATTTTTTTTATAAACACTGATAAAGATAAACTGTTTTTTTTCTAAATGGGAATGGTGTTGCCTTATACATGAAATATGTATCATCATTGTGAACATTACGGATGATTAAAACTCAAGAAAAATATAATATGATACAGTCGCCCGGCCGGTGACATAGGAGCAGGGAAAACTCAAATCTCCTGTATATCTTGGCCCTCTAGTATATTATAGCGATGGTACAAACATGTCATGGAATTAAACCATGTCAAGTAGAAACGATTTCATCCATTTATATAATTCTTTTGTATCGATTTCATATTCTAATCTACCTTTATTATTTCACGCTGGAATGTGATAGTAAAAGACAATTGCACCCTCACATAAATAAGTCAATACCTTATCCTGTGATGTGATCTGCAAAAACGGACCTTAGGGAGTGATTATTTTTTAACAGCAGGAGGGGGGGTGGCAAAAAAATGTGGACCCCTTCATGGGGTGGGGGGGGGGGGAATTTGGACCCCTCTTGTGCATTACTATACCTCAAAGGGCCCGCCTGCGTGCCAATTTTCGACCCTTAAGGGGGGAGGTAACAAATTTCAACCCCTTGACTGGGGCGATGTAAACAATTTCACACGCTGCTCACGAAAACCCACCACCACTCCCCCCCCTTGTTAAAAAATGGTCACTCCCTTAGTATAGGGCGCCCTAAGGTCCCTTTTCGTAATACATGTCACATATGTTTTTATGTAGCAATAAGTAACTTCCCATTGTAGCTTAGACAGTAACATATCTAAAAAGGGCCATGGCTTTAGGCCGTATTATCATCGTCTATTCCAATAAGAAAATATCAAATACAAATACATGATACCTAAAGTTGTGACGCTATTCGTCCACCAAATTCCGTCCATAAAACTGGTGAATGGACTGGAAATATGTAATTCTTTAGATATTCTTTAGATATTTCCGTCTGTCCAGAAATTGTTGTACCAATAAGCATGAAATTCATTAAATGTAGCCTATTTTGTGCTTCCACCAATCCACCTTTAGTTGCTATTAAGAAAACGGCCCTATGAGTGCTCACTATACAATCTTCTACCGTGGAGATTAAAGATACATTACCACCTAAATCGACTGACAGGCCCCCTTATCATAGGAAAGCCATTTGTTATGAAATCCAGAGGAAATACTGATTTGAGGGCTCTCATGTAGACCTATGAATTCACTGCGAGAGCCTATGTGTTTTGATTCTTCATAATGGCCCCCTTGCAGGTTTCCATTCCCGGTGGCTCGCAGTTATATCTTTTGCATGCTACTATGGCCATATTCACATGTTAAAAGAGAAATAAAAGACCCCAAATTCCTCATAGGGACTTACAGGCACTTGATATATGGAAACATAATAAAAAATAAAAAGTAGCCCAGAATTAGCTGGTAATGTATTAACGGTCTGCTACCGTAAATTCTCGCCTATAAGCCTAACTCACGTATAAGCCGCACCCCTAACTTTGACAAATTATATAAGCCGCAGAGGGGGTCTGAATATTGCGATTTTGGTACTGTAGTATACTAATAAAAACTCTCGTATAAGCCGCACCCTATATAGGCATGTTTGGTATCAAAAGAAAGCTGAGTCTGACTCGCGTACAAGCCGCGGCTTCTACGCGAGAATTTACGGTACCTGCTTTGTACTTCACACCACCCTAGGGTCCCAGCTGTTGACAACCATGTATTAAGTGTCATTTTCCACTCTTCCTGCCATCAAGCATTTAACCTGTAGTGTGTTTATTAGAATCACTTTGGGATGTGGTATCATGACCACAGAGATGGTTATCATCCCGGTCCCCGCACTCCCAGTCTAAACCTGACACCATCATTGTTAATGGATCTCAAATATACCCCCTTTCCACTTATTTTGGAGTGAAAACGTACCCCTTTTGGAGTAAAATCGCTGATTTTGGGGGCCCTAAAAGTACCCCTTATTTTACAAAAACGTAGATTTCTTTCATATTTTAAATGTAATAAATAATAAATATATATAAACATGCACACATTTAATACCAAAGAGATATTCACAGGATATCTATGGTGAACTCCTGTTATTTAGGTTATGTTGTGTAAATGGGGTATTATTTTGCCCCAAACTCCACATGAAAAAAACACCCCTCTTTTAGAAAAAAAATGCTGGTCGTATTAGAAAAAAACACCCCTTTTTTTTCGAAAAACGCTGACATGCGCACTTATGAAATTATGACCCATTATCTGCGTTTTCTCTAACGAGGATGGTGTCTGGAAGACTTGAAATTGCGGGGACCGGGGTTATCATGCACATTCACACCTCCCACATAGGTGTCCCACAGATGTGTGTTAAACATGCGGAGTGTGGGGAGGGAGGCATCCTATTTAGGCATGCTCTGGTAGGTATTGAGTTTAGTGAGAGAGCACGCAGCTTTTGGGTGACCGTCTCTTGTCCAGTTGAGGCACATGTATACAGAAACCTCTCAGAAATACAGGCCTGCTATACAGTGTTTCAATATTATCAAAATATCAAAATATCGCCTGTTGATTTTAGGAAAGGGCCATGTCCCCATGTCGATTCTAGGCATCTACCCCCCCCCCCCCCCCAAAAAAAAAGAAGTTAACCCATAGCATGTGCTGATCTTTATATTTCCTTACACATGTACCCCCCCCCCTCCCCCCCAAAAAAAAGAAAAAAAAAAGAAAGTTAACCAATAGCATGCGATGATCTTTATATTTCCTTACACATGTATCAGGACACTGTCTTATGCTCTCTAACTGTGCTAAATGTGTCGCGATCATTTTATGCCTGGCCGATCAAAGGGGATAATGAGTGCCATTGGGACATTGCCCTATTTGATGATTATCTGACCGCATCTTTACAGATTGATCCTCATTCAATAGTCTACCCACGTCACCAGGCAGGTAGAATAAAACACACTCTACCATCTCTGTAATGCCATATCATGATAATACTGGTGAGAATAACCATAGCCTCATTGTCAACCTTATCACATCTTCATTTCCCCATAACATGGTCTTTTAAAAGAAAAAAAACTATATCCAAAAGTGCTTTTGGCCTCTTCAACCATGACGGTCAAGCTTTAAAAAGATTATACTCATTCATGCCTCAAGACACAATATATAGTTTTAAGATGGATGTCATCTCCTCATACTTCCTATAGATCCTCCAAATGAAGATGGATGGTCAAATATAGCTTAATAAACGCATGCATGCACATTGCCAGTTATAGATAAGGTATATGGGACTAGAACGTCTCCCTGAGGCCTACACTTAAATGGACACCACCAGTAAAGCAGGTGTCACTCACGCGACCACCCTAGATACAAGTGTCATTGGCCAAGCATGAAAAGGGATCTCTGAACATGCACTAGACCCATTTCACTCTGAGAACCATGCACAAACTGTAACTGAATAATGTGTACCCTCTAGGGGAGCCTGATTTGTCCGCATCCCCCGGGAGAGGTTTTCTTTTGTCCCCGCCCCCCCAGACAGGTTTTTAAAAATTGATTGTGGCCAACCCTTTGAGCTTTAATAACATGCAGGCCTTTTTTTTGCCAAAAAGGGTAACACTATTTTATTCCCCTCTAGAGGGGTCCAAATCCTTTTCACCCCACCTCTCAAGGGGTTCAAATTTGTTTGGTCCCCCCCCCCAAATCCACCAACTCCCCCCCCTCCTCCATCTGTTGATCAGTTACCAAAGTTTAATAGAGTGTAAATCTTCTGTTTCTCAGAACTGTTCCACATAGTCATTGATTCCATTGATTATGAGGTCTGATCTATATCATTACATTGTGGTATGTTTAACACTGTAGGCATCCATTTGCTGTGAGGTTAGACATATATCAACATTAATCTGGATCTACCCAATTATAGGCTATAGAATACGCTAAAATGGCTATTTCATGTGTGAGAATGGGTATTATACATGGCAATATTGCAATACAGAAGAGAACAACAATAGCAGCGGATAAACAGAGTAGGATTTCCTGCAGGATCCTTCCAGGTGAATTCAACCGTTATAACATCCTTAGACTGAACAACAATATCTTACACTGCTAAACTTAGGATTGACAGTCCACAAATAGTGTCTCTGTGATGACTGACAGCAGACAAGGCCACTAGATTTGTTGAGGTATTTTAGTCATGTTCGTGTCTATAGGTGTTGCACTCTTGTCTAGTTGAATATATCTGAGACGTCAGAGTTATTATGTTTAACATACTTTATATGAACCCAAGGAGCTCTATATAACATCTTTTTATATACTTATGTTTGGCAATATTGAAATCCAACTGACATTAAAGCATAGACTTTAAGGTGGTATATTCTCTGTGTACTTGAATATATGTCAGATTAGGTATTCAAAAAAAAAAAGTGGTGCCCATATACTCCATACTTTTAACATACTTTAAATGAACTTAAGAAGCTCACCTAGTTTTGCAATGAATATGCCAAAGTTTGTCAATAATTATTGGAATATCCAACTGACATTAACGAGAATAGAATTAAAGCTCTGTGTCTGCCTCTATTTACATTTATAGTATTATATATATATACATACATATATATATATACATATATATATATATATATATATATATATATATATATATATATATATATATATATATATATATATATATATATTATAGTCACGCTATTGGTAAAGTAGACCACATATCTCCATACAATGGAAGAGATTGTGTTCATGCATTTATTGGCTAGCTAGGAGGCATTACAGTCGACATTGCTTCCTACAGTGAAAACTTTCAAGCTTATTATATAAAAACACATAGAAAATAATGTGTCTGGCAACATTCTCTTCATTCCATGACAAGCAAGAAAGTTTATGTTCCAATTTTAGCCTGGTAATTGTAACATGCATAATGTGTATAAGAAACAGACAAAAAAAGTAGTTGGAAGTAGTGTAGTTATATTTTGGCATACCACAGTTTGGGACAGACACACATTGGTACAAAAGGACAATTATTGTACATGTTGTCTGTCATGTTCATGCTAAGGCCACTCAAAAAAAAAATTGTTTCTCATCACTAAGCAGTAGAAAATATGACGAGGGCGTTTTTTATTTTAACTTTTTTTTTTTTTACTTGAAAGCTGAAATACATAGGGAAATTTGGATTTTTTGCGGGGAAATACGAATTTTTGGCGATAAATTTTCACAATTTTGTAATTCTGAGTTTATTTATCATCAAAGGTTGTTATAATGCAAGTCATTACCAGTGGACTGCATTGCTGACAGCATTAGCTTTAATTTGAGACCAAATTTTCCAATATTTCTCCAATTTTAACATATTTTTTCATCAAAAATTTAATAAAAAAAGAAGAAGTTTTCCCCAGATCTTGGTTTATATGATGCGCGCGGTGATGAGAAACTTTTTTTTTTTGATTGGCCTAATGATACCAATTTCCCAAAAGTTTCTGAAATGTACATACCTGAACCTACCAAACAAAGCAAAATGCATAATCGATTATAATCATGCTTCTCAGGTACTGGCTGGTAATATGGCACCCATTATGAAAAATATATAAAGGTTACATGTCTGAAGGCAATACATTGATAGGTCGACACAATACATGAGAGGGATTGCTGACATGGTTCCTGAACCGGATGTTATGGTCTAAATGAACTGAGGCACTGTGCCAAAACAGAGGTAGAAGCGGTCCACGGAGTAGGATAATAATCTCCCATAGGTAATAGCAGAGGCCTCCCTACATCCAGCCAACTATAGCATGCTATTATTCATTTGTGTTTATAAATCATCATTTCTTAGCTCATTGTGACTTTAAAAGTGTTATAGTTATGTATACTATTTCCTCTATAGCGGGATATATAGTTTTACGACTCAGATAAGGCTGAGTGTCTCTATTAGTTTGAAATTTGATAACCCCCCCCCATCAGTCTGAGATTGGGTCTCGATAATGAAGTTTAGTAGATTGAAAATTATGTTATTAATATATCTATTCATTAAATATGATGTTAATACAATAACTGGTTATTACATGTTTGACGATATGTAATTTATGTTGCATCGTATAACACTCATATTATTCAAATTTTATAATATGTGAAATTCTGTAATATATTTAATAGTTGACTGTGTAGATATACTCATCGAGCTGCATAAGTTCTTTTTCTATGCAGTATAAATAAACGAGATGCTATACTCATACTTTCTCATACCAAAAGTGTTTTTCAAATTGTTTTTCAATTTGTCCAATGTGTCAAGAGGCATATGAATTAAACTAAAATGCTCATTTTCTCCAACTGAATATTTATCACCTACATGCGATTGGACTATGTACCCTTCCCTGTTACATAATTATACTCTTCTGTGGACAACCTACTAAAAAAGAAACAGCTCTCATGTTGCTGAGTTTGATAATATCTTTCTGACACAAAGAAGGTGTGAAGTCCCAAAATGTCTCTTACACATAATACATATTTTTCCTTTACAATTTAGACTTCCATTGTGTCTGATTTACAAATGGAAATGCAGGTAATTGATCAAATACATGATGCTTTGAACATCAAGTATGATTGTTGACAACATAATAGGTCAAATGGTGAGCTCAATTTTGGGGATTTTCTATTCATGCCATATTCCTATTGTATATCCTATCCCAAATATCTTCCCTAACTTTTTAAATTATTGGCACTGTCTCAGTCTATAAAATGAACACAGGCAGTGCAATCATTTTTGCTGTTGGTCGACACTAAAACTTTCTATGTTGTGGTAATGCATGGCTCAGTCCTTTCTCTACCAGGCTAGTTTCCCCTGTACTCACATGGGGTAGTAACTGAGTGAGTGAGGTGAATGGGCTTTATTGTTAACTATCTCAAATCATGTATTTATAGAGAAATATCTTGCAAATATTGGGTAGTGTTTATCAGCTAAAATTATATTAGAACCCATGGCATTCCTTTTAAGGAAAAAGTTTGGGAAGTGTACTAGTTGAAGTACCATCTTTAAATCCTTTGTAAGTTTCCAATGCCTTTAGCCAATAGTATATAGCTTATCCAAATGGCACGTGCTTCATTTAAAACGTTCAGTCCATTGTCAGCCCAAGAGGGGTTGCAATTATTTTACCCCCCCCCCCTCGTCAAGGGGTCGACATTTTTACCCCCTCTACTCATTTGTGTTGTCTAGAAATTATCACTCCCTTAGGATATGTATATGGTTAATACCCCATCACATAAAGTCTGAAAATCACCCTAAAATAGTCTGATAAAGGAAGAGTCTTAATTAAGCCCATCTCTACCCTAAGGGGATAGGACATCTCAAACTCACACTGCACATTCAGAAAGGAGCTCAGGGGGATAACCAAACAGACACTTCAACGTAGCTGAATGCAGATGTGTTTATTTATGGGTACTTCCTACATGCCGCCTGAAGTTGTATTACTAATCCTCACTGAGAGGGTCAAGCACCTTAAGCTGAGAGGAAAGGATTTATTATGATATTATCCGTGTCATACTGTGTATTGTGTCCCATCTATCCAACCAGTTGTATATATACGCGTTCCCACGGCCTACCTTGGCAGATGGCCATACACAGTTTAATTATATGGTTTGAATGAAGTGAAAGGAAGCTAATATTTTGATACACTTTCCTGGCTATAATTAACAACCACTTGCAGGAGAATTGGGAGGTCATGACTCATATTCAACGCATCTGTGGGCACTTGTGTGGCCTATGTCAGAGCTCACGGATCTATTATTAAATTACTACAGACATATCTAAGTCAACCAAACTTTTATGTCAATAGTACCAAGAGTAATCCATTTGGTAGGGACATTTAATGTGTCCCTTGATTACCAGTGTATCAGAATGTATCAGAATGACATGAGGTTTGAAGTCCAGTATTGCACCACAGTCAATTGCATCATGATAGCCACCGCTCCAGCATGGCCACCCCGCCATTAAAGGGATTTGCTAGTGGCTACACAGAAGCCACCTGGTGGCAAAAATCGAAGCTCATGAAAAGTTTTCTTCAAGCTGTATTCATATTCCTACATACACCACTTTCCCTAAATCAACTATTTGTATTTGCGATTTGGACAATATACCTCCATTGTTCACATATATATTCACTGCTAGGACACCCATAGGATCCTATAGTTAAGGCAAAAGAAATATTTTTCCAAAATTCATGCCTTTCTCATTTCATCCGTGACCCCCTGTTTTATTGGTCCTTAAATGGTTGCATAGATGTCCATTATACATTCCCAAGGTTTGGTTGCAATATCAATAGGAGAAGGGGATTATCCATGACAGATAATGTGAAAATGCTGTTTTCTTATTCATTTCGATAGTTAGGGTACTCCTTTGCTCAAATGGCCGTATCATGAAAGTTAGTACCGTGATATGGCAATTTCTTTTGACTTTCTATTAGATAATACATGAAACTAACATAGTCCTGAGGTAAATGCAAAAGTCATCAGTAATCCTGTGACAAGTAGCGAGTCCCTTTAAAGGTGCAGATCTCAGTACCCCTCCAGCGACAGTCGGAGTGGAGCCGGGACAGATACTCAGTCCTATATATAGGGGCGCTGGGGGTTTAAGGCCATTTTTGGTTGGGGAGGGGGAGCTCTTAGGTTTAACACCTTGCCGTCTGCTTGGTGTCAAACAATGCCCCCTTTGCCCCCCCGGCACCCCCTCCAAATATTAACCCCATTCCAACAGAAGAGGACCCCATGACCCCATGAGCCTGTATATATATACATATATATATATATATATATATATATATATATATATATATTTATATATATATATATATATATACATACATACATATATATGGAAGATATAATACTTGTATGAGCCCATTGTGTTGTATTATTACCGGTTGCTGTGGATACTAATCTATCTGAGGTCTTAGGTTCCAGGGCTGACCACTAGTCTAGGTCACCACTGGTCATGTATATATATATATATATATATATATATATATACATATATATATATACATATATATATATACTGGACCTCAAACAAACACACAGGTTAAGCAGGTATTAAAGGGTTATCAACCTATTATCTACCTTTAAATCATCTTCTCACCATCTTCTAGAAACAGTGCGCTATTTTGGCCCTGGGAGGGGGCAGCGATCCCATATAATGTGCCCCAATAAAGATACGTGAATGATGGGTGGGAGAGAGGGCCTCAACAATCAAACATGATATTTTATATCAGCCCCTAAACTGTATGTTGTACTCTTCAACGTTTCAACAATAACACTAAAAATCAACAGATATACCAATAGTCCTCCTCACCTTTGAAAGGTCACAAGGGTGCAGTTAACTGCAATTCGTGTACAATGTCATTTTATAAGACATAATTAATATGACTGGATCTACGTCAAAGTTTTTTTAGATCTAGCAATAAAATATATGCCTATAATACTCATTTGGTATCTTTTTCCAGTGAAATGTTCTCCCTCCGGCAAAGACAAATAACATTAAAAAATCGGTTGATGGATAATATGATGTACATATTTTAACTGATATAACAAAGACCTCCCCCCCCCCCCCCCCGTGCCCAGGCTCTCACCTTTGTCACCTTTGGCTGATACAGTAGGCAGTCAGTAGTAGCTCCTCCTATAGGTGTACCTCAGATGTGTATAGACTACCTCAGGTGTGTATAGACAACAGGTGTCTCCTGTCTATGTGTCCACAGGGACAGGTGTATTGTGCAGGTACCCACCTACTGAGGGCCCCCGACAGGTAAAACGGACAAATCGACATGACCTATAGTGACAAGGGACAAACCCTATTCCTTAGAATCAACAAGGGATAGGGGCATTCCTTAAAATCGACAAGTGACATGAGGGCTAGTGACATTTTTACAGTGTCAGTGACAAGGGACAAGACCCTTCTCTTAAAATCGACAAGGGGCATTGGCATTTCTTAAAATTGACAAGTGACACAGCTACCCCCCGTCTGGGGCCCCCTACTGGGTACCAACCCACCCATGACGGTCCTCACAGCGTCACGCTGCCACAGTTTCCATGGTAACTGAGGATACGCTCTCTGAACCAAGGATCCGTCCGTTATGACATGCGGCGGTGCCACCTCGTGGATACCAGGAGAACTCCTCTATTTGCAAGATGGCATGGGGATACCTACCACCATAGCCTCGACCTTTCCGTGTTGTTAAAGGGGTAAGCCAGGGTCTACGCATACGGCACCTGGTGGCAAAAAATTAAACTACCTAAGACCATGAGTAAAGCATGTTGTATATGTCTTAAATCATCTTTATTAACCCTTAAAATGTCAGACTATGGCATTCTACACATCTTATCACTGTGTTTTGCTACTACCAAAAGCTGTGTGCTACTGTATCATGACCAGTCTGGGCCGACTAGAAAATATTTCAATAAGTCCCTAACTGTATTAAATCATCAATGAATCACTATTATCTTGAATGTAAAGTGTATCTTATGATCCTATGTACATATATAGCTAATGTTTGGAATACAAATTGTTGGAAACTTCCTCTTCTGTGTTGCAAAATGTAGAAAAAATACTATTAATTTATTTTGTGTTTTCACCTAAATCGGTCATGGTTAATTAGTTTCACCTATGACTACTAATCTTTATGGATTGATTATGTCCTAGATTACCTCCTCTAAATATTTGAGAAGTTTGGTTGGGATATCATTGGTCATTGGTCAAAAAAGAGGGTTTGCAACCTATGTGACCATAGTTAAGGGTGTCCTATCTTCAAATGTCAATATATATCAAAATCTAGCATTATGAGGTATTTATTTTATTGCTTCAATCACATCATCATGCATCAAATTAATATAATCCCAAGTGATTAAGAGCTATAGTTGGTAGAATAAACGGTTATCATGTTATAGTTGTATATAGCTGTTGATATAAGAGCTAGTATTTGTGTTTAAATGTTGAAAATACGAATCACTTTACATAATTGTTCAAACTATGTGTAGAATACTTTGACCATGGAATTAATAAAGAAATCAACCACAACTTATCTTGGCTTTAAACCATCACACGTAGAATGTCAATGTGATAATATGATATGAATACTATAGACCAATAATGAAGCAACATGGCCTCAATCGAATGAAATAATGAAACATATGCATAGACGCCGACCCTATTCACCTAGGGCATATAAACATCTCAAAGCCGATGTATAGAATGGCTTTATCACCCACGACAAGGTGACAACACTTTATGACTGTATCAAAATTGATGGTGATTTCACTTCATCCTCTCGCACCAAGGGTAGCGTTAAATCTGGTCGCTGTGGGGCCCATAAATGACAATCCCCATGTATGAGCTGTCGGTGCTTATGGGCCCAGACGCACAGATAGAAAAAACGTTACCAGGATTATGACAAAAGAGGCATTTAAGGTTGGTCGCTACTTAAAGAAACATCACCACCTCAATCGACCCAAAATCAAGTTATGAAATAAACCCAATATAGACCTCCATTAGTCATTTCCTTATCAATTGACAAACCCTTTTACCATAGGAAAGCCATTTGCTATGGAATCTAAATAAAATACTAAATTCAGGGCTCTTTGGTAGCCTATGAATTCACTGTGAGAGCATATGTGTTTCGATTGTTCATGATGCACCCCTAGCTAATTCTCATTTGTGTCGGCAGACAGCTATTCATTTGGGACAACATATTGTATTTTATCATGCTAAATGATGAATGAGAGCCTCCAGAATTTCCACATGGGTAGGCACATATATACATAGCATGTAATCAACCTAAAATGAGAAAATCACCTGAAATTAGCTGGTATTGTATCTTTAAATAATACCCTTGCACAGGTCTCGGTGCAAGTCAATACATCCCAATGGGCTGATATTGGATGCACGTATACCAAAGGCGTCAATACACTATTGGATACTGCCATTATTCTACAGTACGTACACAGGTGACATGAAAATTGGATATATCTTCATAAGGAAATGTTTTATGGGAATTTGTAATGAGATATATTAATAAGTGGTATTTATCAATATCAATCTGCCATCTACGGTGGCCGTCACGGCTCACCCCCAAAAAAAATTTATGTTTTAATCTTTTTTTTTTTTTCACTTTTCTGGGCCGTACAAAGCATTTCTCAAAAACGTTTTTTTTTTTTTTTTTGCTGTCAACCTCCAAAAAAGTTATAAAATATTGCTGTCAACTGTCAACATTGGCCGAGGAGGCTCACGGGTCTACTGTCAACCCTCTGTATTCATACGCGGCCGGAACTACATGCTCTCCAAGCACATGCTGCTTTCCCATATGAAACTATTGGCCGACACAACACAACATAGTGCGTTCCTCCTCCCCTGTTATAGGGTAATGTAAAGTAATGCAAGCGGGCGTTGGATACCCCATATTATATCTACCCGCGCCACTCCGTTATGTAAAACCACTTATGAACGGGACGGGACGGGCGTAAACAACTGCCAGGATGAGTCGTGTCTCAAGTTAAACATCTCCCTTACTGCAACCTTTCCAAAACCACCTTCCACTACTACTCTGTACAAGGTCAGTACCACACGTGTTTCTGCATCTCTCCCCTTTCCCCGAACAAAATATACCCCACACAACTGCACAACTATTCCCCACCCCACCCCATTATACAGAATTCTGTGTCAAACCTTATTTTATTCATCTCGTTCATGTCATGTTATCATGTATGCTATGGGGTTGCCGCGCGGGCGGGAAAGTACATCTGCTGACGCCTCGCGGCTTTTCGAAGAACCACAGTGAAAATAACAACAGGCGGCGCCACTGCTTTTCACTACTTCCGGAATTTCACGGTGAGTCAAAGTAAACAAAGTTTTACTGCTTGTTTCATCTGTTTTCCCCCGCTATCCATGTCCTACATAGCTTGCCATGGCAGCACATGTCCCTCTTCTATTCCTTTCCCATGTTGCGCCCATCATGCACGACTGTCTTGTCGTATCTCATTCATCTTTCTCATGTTCTCTCACTCCGTGTCCCGCTCGGTGCCTCTCAGAAACCGCTTATAAACAGGACATGTGCACTGTACAGTGCCAGGATGAGTCGTGTCCACTGCAATCTCGTGGCCCACTGTATATATATACTGGGGGACTGCTATTATGTTCTCGGTGCCTCTCAGAAACCGCTTATTAACAGGACATACGCACTGTACAGTGCCAGGATGAGTCGTGTGCACTGCAGTTTTGGGGCCCACTATATGTATATACTGGGGGACTGTTATTATGTACTGTATTGTGCTGGGTGTTAGCAATCTGCACATCATGGGTTGTACTACCACCTGGTACAAACTATCACAACTGTACAATGCACCTACATTACACTATGTTATTAAGCTTCTTTTTTTTTCCAGATGGCTTCTCCAACTTTTCCTTTCCCCCTCCCTTTGAAGGCCCCTAAGCCCCGGGTACCGAACTCCGTCCTACAGCAATGGTTGGAGGAAAGGCGGCCATACGTTGCGGAACTCCCCCCGAGGGACAGACGAGTATTTGAGAAGGTGGACGCGAGGCCGTTGGTGGTACTGCCTTTCCCCACCCCCCTCGTCCCCCCCCCACCCCCTGCGCAAAGCCTGTTCTGCAGCAGTGGGTGGACGATAGGAAGGCATGGGTCCCCTACCTGGAGCCAGCGGACTATGAGATCTACCAAGGTCAGCGCAACAGGAATAACCAGTCGCAGTGGTATAAACGGAAGCTGGATGGGCCAGCAGACGAACTGGCTGAATTCCGGAAACGATCCAAGGAGAACTCGGCAGTGAGTTTAACTATGTAACAAAAAGAATTTTTTTTAAATGTCTTTTTTTTAACTACCCTATCTTTTCTTATGTTGCCCTTTTTCCCACAAGTAGATATACTGTTATTTTCTTTTTGCTATATCGTATAACATGCTAATATTATTTACTACATGGTACAACCAAGTCCATTTTAAATATTTGTGTGTATAACACGTCACAAATATTTTCCTTCTTTTTGTACTATATCTTTCCTTTACATTTGCCAGCTTCATAGACCCAAACCTAACACTGACGACTGGTCATACACGCAAATGCTCAACACGGAGGCCCACCAAGAACGGAGGAAGGTACAGGCGGCAGCGAAGATGGCCGAAGCTTTGCCGGAGGAGGTGCCACCGGCCTTCTCCCCAGAGGCCTCTCCTTCTCCACCCCCCCTACCGGTAAAATATTTTTCCTCCTGTATTGAATAAAACGGTTGAAAAAAAAAAATAGTATACAAAAGTAATTTCTCTTGTCTCCATTCTATATAGAGCACTTGTACGCACTTGAGCAAGTCTAGTCGGCTATTGTGAGTTTCACAAGTGAGGCAGTGAGAAATTAGCCCCTTAATAATAGGATAAAAAAATAAGGCCCCCCCCCCTTTCAATACCCCTAAAAAAAAGGGCCCGCACCTCATATGCTCCCCCCCCCCCCGCCATAAATAATGAACCCTCCCTTACTATTTCAGCAGCAGACAACTCAGCTGCAGTTGCTGGCCCCAGCACTGCGCCTCTCCCGCTCTCACTGGACCAGTTGGTCCCAGGGGTCAACTGGGGTGTCACCCCACACATTCCAGTGCCTGGTAAGTCCAAATATACATGCACATAAAATAATTCCAGTAAAATGGCGTCCCAAAAATAATTGGTCCATTTATAAGGTGTTTTATTGTAAACATCTCATTATACTCGCTGGTGAGTGATAATAGTCAAACCTCAGACACTTGACTTACATACCGTTTAGTTAAAGGACCCCAGTGCTTATAAATTGTAAGCTCCCATACCCTCAGTGCTTACATGAGGCTGGCACTTTTTTAACACTGACAGAACGGTGGGCTATTCTGAGTGTCTAAAGTGATGCAGTGAGAAATTTGCGGGGAGTTTGAGGAACATTTTAGAAAATTTTGAAAATATTCACATATTAAATTTGGTAAAATATAACACAGGCTGTTACCAAAATTCGCGACATGACATTTCAATGTACTAAATTCGCAACATTTTTAGGATACCCCTAAAAAAAAGGCTCCCCCCTAAGAATAGGTTAAAAAAAGGCCCCTCCCCTTTGAATACCCATAAAAAAAATTTGCCCCCCACTCAAATGCTCACCCCCCCCCCCCGGCCATAAATAATGAACCCTCCCTTACCATATAAGTGATATGTCAAGACTGTGTCTTGTCCAACCTGTCCTGTTTATAAGCGGCTTTTGTACTTTGTGTCATGTACAACCTTCTTTTCTTACTCCAGTAATCCCTCCCCATCCTGAGGGCAGCAGCACCCCCGTGGCACAGCAGGACCCTCCGGAGGAGGAAAAGGAGGAGGAGGAGCAGCACAGGGAACAGGAGACGGGTATGCAGGAGGAGAGGGAGCTTGAGACGGAGGAGGAGCAGGAGAGGGAGGAGGAGAACGAGAGGGAGCAGGAGAGTGAGGAGACGCAGGATGAGGTGATGTCTGCAGTGACCGCCAGTACCCCAGACCGGCTGAGTCACTGCTCCTCTGACAACACGCTGAAGGGCGGGGACACAGCTTATCAAGTCAGCACTGAGGGCTCTACCTCTAGCTCCTCCACTTCCCCCCCCGTCACCACAGACCCGGACTACTCCACCCAGTCCAGCACCACCTCCTCCGAGGAAGATGAGGAAGAATCCTCTTCCATGTCTCGTCGGTAAGTTATTTTAGCATGCCGACTTGGTGTATTAATATGGCAACACATACTAAACAGTAAAATATACCTTTCATTTTTTTCTACTTGTCTGTCCTGTGTTCTGTGTTCCTTTCTACCGGTTGTAAATGAAAACGGAACTATATTTGACACTGCTCCTTGCCTCACCTCAACTATGACGGTCAAGCTTTTATATGTGAAGGCAGTGTCGTGTGCATCAAGTCCTGTATACCAGCCGGATGTTTTGTTTCATTTTACACCTTTTAAATTTATTTTGGCCATGAAAATGTAATTTTCCAACACCAATGGGCTGCACTTTTAACATTCCTGTTTTTCTTTTTTTACATACAGCAGAAGTACACGTAAACGGGTGTGTAAACCCGCAGAGGCCCCTACCTGGGACACCGAGGATGAGGAGCAGGACATGGCTGAAGCAGCAGCGCGGGCCGTCCTCTTGAAGTATTCCAACCCGGAGGCCCTTCCCTAATTTAATTTATTTTATTCTGCTCTTTCTTCTGAGTGGCAGCTATTAATAATATTTGTTACATATGTCACACTCCTGTTTTCCCCATTTGTGTTCTATGCTGCAGTTTGCCTGCAACACCACTCAGGTTTTCTTTGTTTTTTCATTTTTTGGCATGTCCACTTGTATCCTATTACTCCTTAGCTAACAACCCGTATATTCCATATTTAATATATAGACATAATCCTGTTTATAAGCGTTCTTTTAGGAAAACAGCAGATATTGACAGGAGGGCCTGTGAAGAACTAAATTGTATCTTTAGAACAGGACAAGAAGGTCCACTTAAGAATTGTGTATTCTATGAATAAGTCACGGCTGCAACTACATACCATTCTATATTATGCACACATTCATTTATGTATAAGCTCTCGTTTGTTATAAAAAAAAGTCTTTGTACTATATTTTATAGCTTAGATATAGGTTAGATATAAGTTCTAATTCGAGGTATACACATTAAACTACCCCGTGGGTCATGTATCCAACTGTCAGATTGGACTATTTTCTCGTCCTATTGAACCTTATTGTTTTATTCATATATAGGTCGGCAAGAGTATTTTATACATATAATAAAACCTAATATTTGTTGTATATTTGGTCTTCCTATATCTTGACACGCACATTGCTGTGGCACGCTTTATCACATACCCTGATATGACCCTGCACTGGGTGCTGTGCACAACAAATGGAGGTGATATATCCCTTCAAAATAACTCAAGATAATTGCTTTTGTCACAAAACAAAACAATGTTTATTCCGATAAATAGTATCCATACATGGTATAAACTCTATTATAAAAACATGGCTATCTATTGTCATTCCCAAAACGATAGTGAGACCAACCCTCAAAGGGTTTTTTTAAAAACTTTTTTTTAAAACTTCTAAAATCCTAAAGTACCGGTAATCATTGTTTCACACAATCACCATGTTTATACATTATTAATTACTATGTGACTAAACTAATCATCACATTTTGTTGACCTAGGACCAGCATGTTAGGCCTAGTCCCAAATGGCTGTTTGTAGATCTACATTTTAATTGGCCTATTTCATTGTTGTCATACCAACATTTGCATCCAATTCTGAAAGAGCTCCACAATGTATATACCCAGCTCTCATTCAGAAATAAACTATGTCCTGATGAAGATCCGAAAGGATTGAAACGTTGACACATTCCAAAGCAACTATAAGACTCACTCACCTTTATTTCACATGGGCATTTACACAACCCGGAGAGTGTTTTGGGAATATTGATTGACCTATTTAATGTCCATTATACTGTTCATGCATCCCAGCCCGCATTCCCAGCATAAATTAACCAATGCAGTTCTGTATCACCAGTATAATGTTCTTCACTATGTTAGAAAAGGAAAAAAAAACGCCCCAGGGAAACCATTGTACCATAACACATAAAACATTTACACAGCTTTAACCAGTAAAGTTTCACATCTAACTTTCTTAAATACTGTTCTATATATATTAAAGAACACGCCTTGCTATATACACTATATATATTAAACGCTAGGTTATCAGGCGAAAGACCACAATTTTTTTTTTATATACGGGCCCCTGCCAAACAAATTATCATATAGGAAAAACACAGTATGATATAATACCGTTCACACAGTGAACCCTATAGAAGCCGCTGTATTGTTGCAGGCAATACAAAAAATACGCGTTTCACATCATAGAAACACAAGCAGCACATATATACCCAGTATAATATTTCCAATACTACAGAAAAATAGCATAGATAACTGTACTACAAATATGAAACTATACGCCATGGTATATTCAATCTAGAAATATAACACCATGTCATCAAGCGAAACACCACAATACTTCTTTTAAATCCGGGGCCCTGGCCCAAAAATTATCATATAGGATACAGACACTATAACATATTACCGTTCACACAGTGTACCGCAAAAAAAGGGCTGTACTTTCGCAGGCAATCAAAAGAAAACGCCTTTCACATAATGCTAACACCATCAGCATATATATACCCAGTATAATATTTCCAATTATAAAGAAATACAGGATAGATAACTTATATTACAACATTAATTATATTAAAATAACATGCAGGCAGCTAGGCAAAAAAATAAGGTGTGTTTCAGGTGAACTCATATGTAATTAGGTAAATATAGCCCTAACACTTAGAAAGCCGTAGAGAGCCTGTGAACATGCCCTTAGGGCTGTGGGGAGGTGAGGGAGAATCCGTAGCATCAGGTGAAGCTGCACCTCCCTGCCGCGCTCTACGCTCCTCAACAGCAGCCATGGTGCTAAGGGGGAACGGCTGGTCTGGTACCGGTACTTGCTTCATAGCTGTTATCCTGCTGCTCCTACGGGGCAAAGCAGGGGCCGGGGCCGGTGACAGCACCTTCTTAGCGGTACGGGTGCTGCAAAGAAAACGAGGGGCTTGTATCGGAATCACATGCATCCTACATAAATTTTCAAAAATTAATATTCGTTGTTTCTGCAAACTGTGCCGGCTGGGTCGTTTCCACCATGTCCTGTTTATAAGCGGGTTTTTAGTAACATACTTTAATATCACCGAATTAAAGTATACGGTTTTATTTCCTTTCTCCCTGCCACTTACGTCCTCTTTTGTAACTCAATAGAGTAATTTAAAATGACATAAGTAATACTAACCGGCCTACTGTTGCAGAGTTGGGGGTCGGGGCATCCTGCTGAATAAAGCTGCTGGGGGTGGGGGCATCCTGCTCCATACAGCTGCTGGGGGTGGGGGCATCCTGCTCCATACAGCTGCTGGGGGTGGGGGCATCCTCCTCCCTCGAGCTGCTGGGGGTGGGGGCATCCTCCTCCCTCGAGCTGCTGGGGGTCGGGCCATCCTCCTCCCTCGAGCTGCTGGGGGTCGGGCCATCCGGCTCCCTCGAGCTGCTGGGGGTCGGGCCATCCTCCTCCCTCGAGCTGCTGGGGGTCGGGCCATCCTGCTCCCTCGACCGGCTGGGTATAGGGGCATGCTCCTCCCTGTCCTCCTCCTCTTCTCCCGGCACTGTGTCAGGGGGCCGCGGGTGCCCCTTGAGTTCCGCGTGTGGAAACTTTGCCCAGAACTCTCTGCGTAGTCTATCCGCTGTGCGCCAAAAAGAACTTAATATATGTAGATTGACTAAAGCGTAAAATATAGCACCATGCAAAACACAACAAATAAATGTTTTGGGGTTGACGAGGTGTTTGATTTTTTCCCCACGCTTAATTCAGGGATAAAGAGCTTTTTGGAGCCGGGCCCATTGGTGTACGTACGCAAGTGTAAGAATTAACGGTACCGGTATAACAATGAGTGTCCTGCGGTCTACACCGAAAGTAAGGGAAAAATCAATTATATTATTAAAAGACAACAAATAAAGTAGAAATAAAGTAACACAGTACAGTCCACAAATCTCTTTTTACATGTAGCATGTAGGGAATTCATTATTTTTTTCAGCTTTTTGTTATAAGTAATATAAATCAGCATCACTAGCGGCATGTACCGTATATGGCTTAAGGGTTACACAAAAAAACAAACCTTTCTCGTCCGTGTACGTCCCCCTACCCTTCATGGCCGAGATGGACTTGCTTAGTAGAACCCGCGCCTTTCTCTCACCCGTCAGCGATGAGTACGGCCGCTTTGCCTCGTATTTCTGCCAAAAAAAATTATTGTAAAAATATTTGGAAGAAAAGAAATGAAACAGTGGACTCCTATTTCAAAAACCAAACAGGAAATATTGAGGGAATTATATAAAGGGAGGGTTCATTACATATGGCCAGGGGGGGGGGGGGGCCAAAGTATTTTTGGGTATGGGGGCCGACTTTTTTAGGGTATTTGAAGGGGGGGGCCCTTTGTGCCATTACAATGATACATGTCGCATTTCACATTATCACTGTTACCTTGTTTGTTGCTGCCCTCTTTTGTTTGTACAGGGCAGGCCATTCTTCCTTCTGCTTCTCCTCCCACCTCTTGTGGTCCTCTATATTCGCTTGCCTTACCTCCGGCAGGTGAGGATCTTTTCTAGGCATCTGTGTGAGACATAGTGAATAATGTTCAGTACCAAACCCTTTGCTTATACTAGTACCTAATTGCCATTGAGCTAAAGTGGCTCTGGTGACATCATATTTTAACATGGGGGTGGGGGGGGGGGGGGTGAAATTGGCTTTGGAGGGGAGCGCCCAAAACATTTGACACCCCCCCTGAATTTGAATGGGGCACTCCCTATGTTATATACAGTGATTATTTGCGTACTTTTAGGTAAAATAAATTAATTTTGGGTATTATAGTGCAACCAGAGGTGCCATGCATTGTGTCTCCCCCCCCCCCCCCACCTGCGTCACGCCCACATCGATTTGAACAACTTCTTCATTTTGTGTAGTGCCAGAAATGGCGTTATGACATGGCAGGACTATAGTATACCGCAACATACTAAGGACTGCTGAAACACAACCGCCCTTCCTTTTACATGATTAAAATGTTACTGAACCAGAGAAGACCTGCGATAAGGATGTCTTACCTTGCCGTACGTCCTGTAGAATAGACCGGGTGCAACTTTCCCCTGTCGTATCCCGTTCGCTTCCTTCTCTGCACGCTAGGGGCCCCACTGTCCACTTAGTTTTCGATGAAAACGGTAGGTGGCGTGTGGATGGGGGAAGGATGTGTCGTACTACCGCGTCCTGTATATAAGCGGTTTTCCACATGCAACGCCATACAGGGCTCATGCTTTATATAATGTGTTCCTTCTTTCTTTCTCCCCCCCTACTTATTCAGGCTGAGCGAAATGGAGTACAACGGAGATATCGAGAGTTTGTTTCACCGGAAATGTAAGGAGTGCAACTGTACCAAGCTCCAGCTGGTCATGGCCATTCCATCTTGTGTGGCATGCGGGCACAGTGTGGAACAGCACAACAGTTTGGAAGGTACATAAGTGAATGCTACTTAGTGATGTATGGGAAAGCCATGTTATCATGGGTGGAATATAGTATACTGTATAAAAAGCAAAATGTAGAAGAAGTACTATTCTCTTTTTTTTCCACTGAATTTTGCCTATATTTTTCCCGTATATCATTTCAGAACAACTGCCAGCCATTCTAACTAAACTGGTCCGGATAGGCAAATCCAACGAATTGATAGTGCGCTACCTGCGACAGTATGGAGTGCCTATGAGGTAATGACATTTTCTGGCTATATTGTACCATGGTAATGCGTCGGGAAAAAATAGGCCTATCTTTTACCTTCTGCCTGTACCAAATAAAGTAAGAAAAAATCATGGCCAATCTATGGTTTCAAAGGGTGCGTTATGTACTTCAGATGTTCATGTTACCACAACGTTGTAATAATGGGACAATGGCGGGGGGGGGAAAGGTGTCCATTTTCTGCCTTGTCTTTTAATATACGCTATTTCTTCCGCCAGCTTATCCACAGTGAAACGTAGGCTGCAAAGTTTCAAAATCTACAGGACTACCACAGTGGAGCCAGAATCGGTGATGAACCTGGTCCAGGTAAATATCTTTTTACACTTCTTCCCCCCTCCCCCCCCCCCCCCCCCAAATAAAACAAAAAAAGTAATTTTTTTTTTACACTAGCAGTTGTGCTGTATGTCAGCAATATACCATATATCCAATTTCCACTTGCAGATGGCTCAAGACAGGACACAGAACAAAGCGGGCTACCGCAAACTGACGCGCGTAATCAGAGACAAATACGACGTGGCAGTTAAAAGGTACAGTGTACATGACTTTTTATTATATAAAACTCTATGTGGCGGATACATGTATGGGACAAGGACGGGTCTTATTACCGCGTCCTGTTTATAAGCGGGTATTGAAATAGTACTGATTTATCTCTTCCTTTTCGCCCGTATGTCTGCTATATACCTATGACAGTAACGTTGTATTTCCTTATACCATCTCTAAGTAATTTTGTATCAGAAATAAAAATATTCACTGCCCATCACTAAAGGGACGACGTGATGATGGCCGCCAGGGCTCTTGATCCGCAGGCCGCAAAGGACCGGAAAGGACGCAAAACGCAACGGCGCGTCTTCCATTCCCCGGTATGTACAAGCAATGTTGTTTCTTTGCAGAAATATGGCATCTCTTCTATGCATGTATCCGAAGTAGAAATGACATGTACAGATACAAATGAAGGACATTACACAGCAATATATCGCGTTACACAATGCAATTTTTTTTTTACATGAAGGGCCCAAACGACATGTGGTCTATTGATGGCCATGATAAATTGGCGACCTACGGCATTTATATACATGGCTGCCTGGATGCATTCTCCAGGAAAATCCTATGGTGCTGCACGTACGTCTCCAACAAGAACCCCAAAGTGGTTGCACGGTACTTCGCGGACACCGTAAAAAAATTGAAAGGTTGGTTTTTCTTTTTGGTTCGGGACATCCACTGCTCATTTTTTCCCTATATATAAAACGGTATGATCAAGCAGCGAATCACCACATTCTATTTACCTTGGGTTTTTGCTGGGAAGAGATGAAAAAAATGCGGATAGATAAAAATATGACCCTACTACATTATCTGCTTAGAGACTGAGCCCCACGAGGAATGTCTTCTGTAACAAAAGGAATGCACACCTTATCATAATTTTTCGGTTATGTATTTGTACAATCTACTTTCAACAGTGTATAATATAATGTAATGACACCCTTTTTTCAACAGTTTTTCCGGCCCGTGCGCGTTTCGACCCGGGCACGGAAAATACCCTGACCGTCGAGATGCAGATGTTCCTGGCGAGGAACGGGGTGGAGCCAGACAAGGCTGCTGTTGTGGACCGGTCCAAGTTCAACCAGGTAAATATGGTATTTCTACTAAACACAGCGTCATACATCTGGATTATCCTGTAACATTTAGCTTTTGTCTACTTGTGCTAAAAGTATGTAGATATCTCATAATGTGTACAATGTTACATGCTTTACACAAAGAAACCGCTACATGTACAATATTAATTAACTTGAACAACTGTTACATGCCATGCAGTGTAAAAATTAAAGCACATATTGTCATTCAGAGTATGTCGTGTCTACTCACTCTACATACATAAAATGAGTTCAGTGGTACAATGTCTCATGTAATGTTGTTTGTGTCTAGTTTAGTTCCTTCCTGGATATAATGCACGGGGAGGGACGAACCAAGTCAATCCATTCCACCCACCCTGTTTAATTTTTTGCATTACAGAAGATAGAATGCTTCTGGTCCGGCCTGTACGACCGGGTGACAGCTGGGCTACACCAAGAGTTTACCAAGATGTTGCGGGATGGGCTTCCTCTGGACGAGGCAGCCAACCGGTCAGTAACTGAATGTGACAGCCGGCTTGTTCTGAAATGCAGACTTACCGTATATTCTCGCGTATAAGCTTAACTCGCGTATAAGCCGCACCCCTAACTTTGACAAATTATATAAGCCGCAGAGGGGGTCTGAATATTACGATTTTGGTACTGTAGTATACTAATAAAAACTCTCGTATAAGCCGCAGCCTATATAGGGATGTTTGGTATCAAAAGAAAGCTGAGTCTCACTCAGAGAGAATTTACGGTACATCCAATCAGCCTGCGGCCTGGTGGGATACTGCCCCAGCCCCCACTGTTGTAATACAACAGAGACGGTATCAATCTTTTGTTTATATATACTAGGGCCTGAGTGGGATGGTGGGGGGAAAAAGAATCCTATGGCATTTTTTGTGTATCTTTTGAAAAAAACGTACTTATTCCCTGACGGCCAAGGTTTTTAATATTAAAATGGATTTCTGGGTGTCCTTTGCAGAGACAACTTCATTTTCGTGTACCTGCCTTTGGTGAAGAAGGAGGTAGATGACTACTGCATCGATTGGAATATGCACAAAATCCGGTACCAGAAAGCTGTCACGTTACCAACTTCAGCCTGCCCAGACGACATTTTCAACCATCCGGACATGTACCGTGAGTGTTATATGTAGTACAGAATAAAATACTGTTAGGGGGGGGGGGCGGGGACTGTAAAATCTGGGATAAAAATAAACAGAGCAAGATGCATCGCATAACGACTTTCTTTATCATATTTCCAGAGGGTGTACAATGCGGAAAGCCCTATGGGGTGGAGGAGGACGAGGACATCTCCTTTGCCGCAGAATACCAAGGAGTACCAGACGAGCTGGAGGACATAGTGCCAATGGAATTCAGGCTACAGGCGGAAGAATTCCTGGAACAAAACAACTTGGTGATATGCCGCCAAACAGCACAAGCTGTGTTCCTAGCACTGTGTGGCAGGAACTGAACTAGGCACAAAATAACATGACATGTCCTTTACCAAACTGGTGCTCTACCGTGGAAAGCCACCTCGTTGTAGTGTTCTCCGATGACTTTTCCGATGTCCTTGGCCTTGGGACGGCGGGAGGGGTCGTGACGTAGGGCCTTCTCGATAATGCTCCTAAGTGGTTGTGGCACGCTGGAGATCCCTACTGGGGTAATCTCGTTTGCCATCGCTGCCTCCACCTCTTGCTTGATGGTGCGGCAGTACCGGCCGTGGTTAGCGTCCTCTATCACTATTAGGGCTATGGCGTATACATCAACAGCCGGCTGCCGCTTGATACTGGAGCCGTTGTACACCTCCGGCGCCATGTAAGCCAGGGTGCCGGGGCCCTGGACACCCCCTAGACTCGTCGCATAGGTTGCCAGTTCCTGTGCTTGCCGCTTCAGCCTTGCGATGGAAAAGTCGAGGATTTTCACGTGGAAATCCGCTGCGGCCACCTTTGAAATAATTAATATTGTACTATATTCATTATACAAATATGTATCCAGTTTCTTTTTTTAATGATAGGGCATGTAAATTGAATTAGATAAGAAAAGAATGGCAAGGAAAGAAAAATAAAAGGCTTAACTTCATGTTTAAACAAAAGAGCAGCGTTACTTTATGTGAGCTTCTCTGGATAATGTTGGTTAAGACAAACAGGATTCTGACGTAAATAGTAACGTACCATTATATTGGCAGGCTTGACGTCGGAGTGGACTATCTGCATGCTATGCAGATAGTCCAACCCCATGCAGACCTGTTGCAATATATAGTAGCTCTGATCCCGTGTCAGCACTGCTTCCTGTAAAGAGAAAAGTAGCCTTTACTTTTGATGTAAAACATTATGTTTTTGGTACAGTAGGTATGTGGTGTGTACAGTAGCAATCCTCCTCATATACCGTCCTGTTTATAAACGGTTTGTGTTACACTGGCTATGTCGTGTCTACAGTAGCAATACTCCTCATATGCCGTCCTGTTAGTAGTATATAGGAGCATATTCAGCGCGTAAGAAACGGTAGCAAGTAGGTCAGTTGACACTTGCAGAACGGAAGTGACCTTTAAGAGCCAATCAGAAGCTTCTATATGACAGGAAGTGACGTCACTGACCTAGATTAGAGGTCATGACATACTTTACAAGCTTCTGATTGGTTAATATATGTCAATATGACCTACTAACTTTGTAAACACATACACGTGCTATACACCACGTGCTATACACCACGTGGCTTTCAAATGTCAACAATGACATTTCAGTAATACCGTCACATGCAGATGGAATACTAACTTTAGTATTCGATAAATACCGTTGGTATATACACAGATACACGACACAATTTGTTTTTTTCATTCTTTTTTTATTTCACACAAAGCAAAAAGCAAAGCAGTTACAAAGTGAATGAGTTATTGGCACAGTTCAACCCACACCCTCCTCCAGTTTTAGTTTTCTCCATTTCTGCCTTGTCTTGAACTTCTTCTAGTTGCCTCACTCTGTACATGAGCTGACTGATCATATCAATTATTTTATCCATGACATCAGCGTTACTCTTCAACCCGTCGATCACATCTAATTCTCTCTGAGTGCTGTCTGCAAGTAAGTTGTGTTTAGTACTTGCAGCTTCTTGCTCTAGAGACTTTAGTATAGACTCATGTATGGCTGGACCATTCGATCGGTCAGGTTGGTTGGCAGTTGGAGAAGGTTGTGTAGAGTGTGTTGAGGGTCTTGGGTTCGACATGTTTCTATCAAGAAGTTGATGCAATGAGCTCCACAAGTCTTAGTGTATAAACTTTGTAGTTGTTGCTTGTTGAACGTCCCACGCTTGTCTGACGATTTCTTCAAGAACGCTCTGTGATATACACTCATAGGGGGTAAACCATAAGGATCGAAATAGTACACTACTCCATCACTCTGAACATAGAAAGCTATCCAATGTTGTCCAGGTTGTGTGTGGGGGTGTGTGTTACTGACAAAGCAAGTCAGAGGTGTTGCTTCAGCAGGGCACTCATCACTAGGGAAAGTACCTAGGAAGTATCGTCGAGTGTGAGGGTGTTGGCTAAGAACAGTGTTCAGTTGTGAAGTCTTCATCTTCTCAGGCCATGTGGTAGTCTGTGACTGGTAGTCTGTCAGCTGTGAGTTGGATGTTGTTGTCGTAGAAAGCACAGATGACAGCTGAGATGGCGTGATTTGTAGGGGCGTTGAACTTCAGAGACACAGTCAACTTCCCTTGCTTCACTAAGTTGATGCGTGGGCATTCAGGAGTCCTGTCTGGAGTCAGGTCGAAAGCGAAGACTGTGTACCCTGATTGGAACTGTTCTAAACTGAGACCACAATCTTGACCTACAGCTAGTAGACCTGTCTCTCTGAACAAGTTCCTGTAAGCTTTCACACAGTTCCCTGCAGCAAAGTCAGTCTTCACTTCATATTTATGGTCATCATACTTCAGACCTACTTCTCTCACTGAGTAGTTCTGGAAGTTGAACGGGTTCTCGCTTTTAGTGCCTGACGCTGCAGTCTCTTTGACTAAAGCTAGTAGGACACGGGTCGGGATCTGGCTTGTGTCGGGTTGAGTCCAACTGTACTCTTGTGACCCTCCGTCTAGAGTGTGTTTAGTGACTCGACACCTCGTCAGAGTGTAGTTGAATGGCCCGAACTGAGGGTTCATCACTGTTTTATTGTGGACTTCAGCTACTTCGTCTCTCACAGTCACTTGGCGCACGCTCATCTCAGCTTTAGTGATCTTCACTTTGAAGTCTAAGTCTGCAGCTTGCATCATGTAGAAAGCTGGAGAGCTACGTTCATATATGAACTTGAACTCACAATGTGAAGGGAAGAGCTTGCACTGCTTGAGGAGGTCGATGTGGGGTCTGATGATGACTCCGTGAGTCCGTCTTGCACTGAACTCTTTCCGGCGAGCAACGAAACCTGTGTTAGCAGCAACTCGTCCTTCCATGTGGCCAGCTGTGTCCATCATCCACTTCTGTAGACCCTTCAACCGAGTAGTCTTGTCGTTCACTTCAGTTCCTACTAAGTCTAACAATGTCGATTTCAGTGCATAGTCTTCATTGTTCCCTGTCACTTTCTCTCCGTTGATCAACAGTTGAACAGAAGAGAAGAGGGAGTGGCCTATGTTGTTCACAGGTGCAGCTTCGTCACCTACTGCTAGACGTGTCCCAGCAGCATCTACAACTTCTATTTCCAAGTACAACTCTGCTTCACTCAAATCTGTGTACAGAGTAGTTGGCTCAAAAGTAAAGTCGAAAGAGTCAGTGTGGTCAGTCAAAGCATTGTTAGTTGTCTTAGTGACTGTCTGACTTTTCAGAATGTCTTTTTGAGTCACTCCTACTGCATGGAGATCTAACTCTCCTACAGCACATGTCTGGCCATGAGGATGTAACAGACTCATGATTAGAACAGTAGTGCTTTATTGCTAGCACGACTCTGCTTCTTCTTCTTGCGCCCTTTGCCTGTCTGCTGCTTAGTACGTCCTGCACGTCGGACTGTCGCACGGCGTTTGGCTGGAGTCGGTTGAGACACTCTGTTTATGTAGTTCTGAGCTGAAGAATGAGCTCTCTTCAATAGAGCTTGGCTTTGACCTCTGACATGTTTGTTTACACTCTTCTTGAGTGGTTTTCCAGCCATGACATCTGAAAGTACTCCTGCACCTGTAGAGAGTAGTGCTGTGCCAGCTGTCTTAGCAACTTTACGACCAATAGTGCTCAAAAGGGGGACAGCTCCTCGCAGTAATCCTGATATGATAGATCCAATACCATGACCACGTTGCCTAGCTACTCCACCGAAAGCTGGTAGAACACCGTGACCAAACTGAGATTTAGCATAGTAAGCACCATACTCCCCTCTAGGGGCTAAGTATGGAGGTGGGCCAAAGCGCTGAAGCATACTGTTACTATATGTGGTTGCTTATAGGCTTAAAAGCTAGTACTACAGTCACTGCTCCACGTTCAAATGGTATAGGACGACCTGTGCTGTCTCTTAAGTAGATCGCGATCTGTCTGAAGCTGCTCTTACTCACAGGTTGGTACATCAAAGGTTGGAAAGTGACAGTCTGTGTGTCACCTAGCAGTGGATTAATGTTTACAACTCTCAAGAGAGGTGCTCTCTTGTCTCCAACAATGTTATGTTTCACTATATCAGAGTATACATACACAGTCTGAGCTCTGAACTTCAAGTCTACTACAGCTTGACCTTCAGTTTTATTCATCAAGAAGACTCCACCTCCGAATCCTAACTGCACACCTAAGTTAACTGGTAGTTGTATCACAACATCAGGGGGTAGAGCTACAATACACTTCATTGTATACCTGTTGTATGTGAACACGTTAGATTTATTGTTCTTGTGGTGTGTCCTCAGTTTCTTGATGATACTAGGGTGTTTCCTGTTAATACACTTGTTCAGATAATTTATGAAGTCACTGTTGTCTTGTAGATATACACCTTGCAGAGAGAAAGCTGTATATGTCCGGACTGCTGGGAATTGAAAAGTGTTGACTAGTTTATCTAAATACTTCAACTTTAATTCTATTTTCACTACTCTGAGTTCTTCCTCAGTCAAAACTTCTGACTCTCTAGTAGTAAGCCCGTTTATGAATGCTGCTTTTTCTGTGTAATTTAAGTTGAGTGAATCTCTCACAGCTGAGACTGCTGCACTCGCACGGTTCTCAGGATTCAAACCGCGTACTATTCTGTAAGTGATACTGTCTGCACCAGATGGCGGCACTTCTGCTAAAGGGTCTGGTTCAGTTTCGGTTTCGCTGTCCGATTCGACACTAGGTGGCGGCGCAGGTCGCGCTACTTCTCCAGAGCTTGGGTCTGATTCTACACTAAGTCTCGCTGTAGGTTGTCGTACTGGTACTTGTTTAGAGCGTTTGATCTCTACACCTCGCTGTAGACACTTCTTAGCTACGCTGTCGTGTATACTTGAACTTTTCCTATTCAACACAGGATCGTTCGCTGTGTAAGGAAAAAAGTCTGAGCTTCGCTTATGTAGTGCTTCTTGTAGTCTTTTAGCACTCATGACGCTCTTGGGTATAGTTGAGTCTGTTTCACCTTCTATGAACAACAATGTCTCACATTCTACGTTGTACCAACTAGTAGGACACGTTATTTCTTGCAGAGCACACTCCATTGGAGTACTAGAAGATACATACTCAGGTAACAATGTGTTGTAAGTTGTCAGAGTGTTGTCTGGGAAAACTTTCATAGACGAGTTGCTAGGTAGTGTCATTGTGAACGCCATTTTTTCACGTTCTTAGCAGGTTCCCACGTGTTGAACTTATCCCCGTAACCTTTCCACTTGACGTATGCTTGACGCTTACGACCTGAGCCTCTGTACTTCACTACTTCCTCTATGTCGTACCTCTTCCCTTGACGGACATGGACCTTTTGAACTTCAGGCTGGTAGAAAGTTCCTTTTATCTCTTCTCCTAGTTCATCTTTCAGTTGGTATCCTTTAGGTTTGACAGAATCTATAGTGTATACTTCTTCAGTCCAGTTAGGTTCGTAACCTCTGTTGAAAGCGCGCTTCTTAGCAAGCATGCGCACTTTAGAACCTTTCTTCAAAAGTAACTTGGGCACAGTCCTCTTGTCTGGTGGTTGTTCATATAGCCTGTAGAACAGAGCATCAGAGTTCTTGTCTGTGATGTCGACTGGAGCTGCACCTAGTGTCTTATGCACAGTACTATTGTAAGAGTGGACTAGATCTTGAAGTATGCCTGTCCACTTGTAGTTGTTGAAGTAAGCAAAGCAACGCCACAGCTTACCTTGCAGTGTGGCGTTAAATCGTTCAGCTATAGCACATTTCACGTCATCGTTCTCTCCAGTGAACAATTTTACACCCCTTTCTTCTAGATGACTTCTGAAAGTTTGGTTCAAAAATTCTTTTCCTTTGTCAGTCTGGATTTTAACAGGTTGTCTACTCTCAGTCATTTTCTTGTAAGCTTCTAATACATCTACAGCTTTCTTACTCTTGACAGGTTGAGCAAAGCCATATCTTGAGAAGACATCTATACCAGCTAAAATATACTGGTACCCTTTGTTCTCACGTGAAGACTCTCTCATGTCAATAAGATCTAACTGCCATTGTCTATCTATACCCCAAGTCTGAGTCTTGTGTCTTGTGAACCGTCTCTTGTAAGGTTTGTGTCTAGTGTAAGCATCCACATCTTCTAAAGCTTCAGCAATGTTTTTTAAGTCAGTCTTCTTAAAGTGATGGTGTCGCAATTTACTCACGCTAGTGAAACTTCCAGGTTCTCTGACTGAAGTATAGCGATCTACTACAGCTTTCTTCAAAGCTTTGTCCGCCATAACTTTGCTAGTTGACGAGATGTTATACCAGTACCACTCTGTGCAGTATTAGCTTTACGTTTACGCTTTGGTGTTACACTATATGAACGTCTTCTGAAGGGGGAGCCAGTCATAGAACTAACACTCTTGAAAGATTCTTTGTTTCTGACGAACTTGAGGTCTGGGTTCAACCTTTTAACAGCTGCGATGAAGTACTTTTGTCCTATGGGAGGTTGCTTCTTAGTTAGACTATTTTTCCGAGCTGCATCACCTAGTAGATCAATGATGTTACTCCCTTGTATACGCCGCCCGTGCACTACTAGTTCACCACTAGGAGTCCAGTTGATAGTACCTCTACCTTTGTCAGAGTCTGCTAAGTGTCTATACAGATTCATAGCAGTCTTCTGATAAGTAGTAGGTACACGCCTTTGAATTAAAGCATCCATCACCATGACACCTTGTCTACCTATAGGTCCTGTGTCTTCTTCTTCTCTTTCTTCTTCTTCTTGAGACTCATATTCATCGTCTCCACTAGCACCAGGTAAACTTGGAGTTGGAGTTTGATGACTAGTAGTAGAAAACATATCGTCATCATCGCCTGAAGTAGCTTCATCGTCTGCTTCTTCCCCTCTCCTACCTCTTTTGTGACGTTGTTGAGTAATATTTCTAGGGTTCATAGAAGAAGCAGCTCGACTCACAATTTTAGCTTTTTTGTATAGTATAGAAGATTTAGTCATGAGCTGGTTGTATCTACTGAGTCTCTCACTAGTGTTCAACTGAGAGTCATTCAATACTCTAGTTGCTTCTTTCTGTAAGTGACTCAATATCTCCACTAGACTACTGTGTGGGGATAGTTTTTCTCTGACTAGTTGACTCTCATAGAACTGAGTTTGAGGGTCTGGTAGCACAGCTGGAGCAGAAGACGCGAGTGTTGCACTAGGTAGCGGGTCAGTGTTAGTAGTAGAAGAAATGGGGGTGTCGCTTCTACCCACTAAATCAGGTCTCACTAAAGCCATACGTGTGTAAGACATGACTACCGTTTGACAGCTGATCCTATGAGACTAGTAATAAGTGGTAGTGCTACACCCAGTAGTGCACCTATGAAGCCACCTTTCTGCTGTAGTATTCGTCTCTTAGCTATGACAGTAATCTTAGGTTTTGTTATAGCTCTCAGCTGTTTCTTGTACGGCGATAACTTCTTGACTGCGTGAATTGAGTTCGGTGTCAAGGTTTTGTTCATTACATTGACACATATGACACTCATTAGTCTGATCACTTCTTCACTGAGACCTCTCACTAAATGTTGACAGTCTGTAGTACTACATTTAGCTATATGTTTCAACAGAGAGTAATGACGACGTAAAGAAACTAACTTTTGGTAGTAAGCACTTCTCTGACGGCGCTTAAGACTCTCAGCACGCTTACTCTTAGTACTCCCCTTCATTTCTTCTGCTTTTTCCCAGTAGGAATGAATACTACGCTGTTCCAAGGTGTTGTTATACTGTTCCTCACTCTCAAGTTGTCAGGTGTGCTCTGCTTACAGTCCAACACTATGTATGAGTGTTTAGCTGTAGTCTCTTTGTTATATACCTGAGTCAAGAAAGATGGTTGCGCTGGGAAAGCTTGTCTAGATATATAACTTATCTGACTCATATCTCGAGGGTTTTTAAAAATAACTAGATAATGACTGTTCAAACTGAGAGTCCTGAAGTCTTTGTTAGCAAAGAATAAGTTCTGAGTAATGAATATTACATTCATGTTCATATGATGAGAACCTTTGATGAAGAGGTCTTTAGCTATAGGTGCATATTCTGGGTCTAACAAGTCGTCTATGATGAGCATCGAGTGTTTACTAGTATCTCGACTAGAGTTGAAAAGTTCATCTCTTGTAAGAAGACCTTCGTTGAATTTCACACCTGCACTTTTCAACTTTTCAAACTCTGCTTGCCACTGGCTGTAGCAGTAAGTTATATCGTGTACTTCAGGTGTGACGAGAGTCTTCACGTTATTTATCACTTCGAATACTAGACGACTCTTACCACACGATGTAGGTCCAGCTATTAGCATAGTGAAAGGTGACTGTAGTCTAGGATCGAATTCAACAGATTCCACAGTGCTAGAGACGTCCATCTTAGTGCAGTGATCAGACGAGAGTGGTCAACACTGGAGTGACACAGCTCACTTTTATGTCTTTGGGTACAGCTGCATACAACCCTTGAACATACATTGCGACGTCGCTGCGACCCATGTCGTCTTGCAACACTTTCATCAGAGCCATAGGCTCAGACGTCTCGTTGTACTTCCAAGCTCTCAGCACTTCATAGACAGGGTTCTTGACAGTTCTGTCAGAAGGCACAGGTTGAGAGATGAAAGCTAGTTCATGAGAAGTCAACCCTAAGTAGATCCCTATGGTCTTCCAGTCTCTAGGGCAGAGCTCAGCTAAAAGAGAGAAATATTTCTGCACTTTCCACTCCATGTCTCCACTCTCTAAGCCATCCCACATGTCATGCTTGTCCATGTACTCACGTGAGAATTGGATGAGGTCCATACGGTAAGATTCTTCCAAGGCGTCTGCTAGTTCCTTCCACCTAGTAGTACAACTTTTCTGGTACCAAGTAGTGAACATTTCTCTAGCTTGAGTTATGACACTTCTCTCACAACTGAGATATCCCATGTCCTTCAAGTTCACTTTGAGGTATGAGCCTAACCGTATGTAATCTGATGTCGGCAACTTACTACTTATTTTCAGTAGCATAGCGTCTGGTAAGTATCCTAACGGCTCTCCTTTGAAGAATGATGATACAGGTACTACTAAATTGAAATCTGCCATGATGAGTGAGTGTGTGAAGGAGTAGACAGGCAGGTAGGTAGGTAGAGCGTTGTATGGGGTGTTGTAGGTTAGGGAGAGCTTTTATATAGCTCTTTAGACTAGAATACGTAGGGAAATCGTGTAAAGAGTATGCAAAACGTTCTGAGTTCGAACTCCTCGCCCCCCTATCCATTTCACACTAGAGGGGTGCCCCCACCCCATACACCCTATGCTAATACTATACACACCCCCCACCCCACCCAACTCTATACGATGCACTAACGTTTCACTTTTTTATCAGAGTGTTTACAATAACATTCTGAGCGCTAAACCACTACGATGAGGGGACGTTGTAATATCACGCTCCCACTGACTTAAATAAGTTTTAACTCTGTGTCTGTCTGCTTCAGTGTAACGTTCTAGATACGTATCTGGGATTTTGAAAATGTCTTCTACTTTCAAATCTGAACGACCTGCTAAGTTCCTTTGAAGCCGACAACCTAGCATGTCTATGATACTCTCTAACAAGTAATGTGTCGGCATGTCTTGATTAGAGTGGTACTGAGGATGATGAGGGTTGTTTGCGTAGTGATGTTTCAGCGCTGATTCCCACATTGCAAGGTGGTCAGAGTTCTTGAGAGGTTTTGAACTCTTAAGGCGGCCAAACTTCCACCCGTATCCAACAGCTTCTACAGCTGAAAACTTAGACAAGTCGTGCTTCATTATCAACTTGTCTATACATTTAGCTTCACTCTCATTGAAGCTATCACTTAGCAGAACCCAAGTGTAATACAACCATTTCCTATGCTCTAAAGTCTGTTTGAAATGATTGAAAATGTACTGTAAAGTTTTTACAGTGCATGTGACAGACTCTTTTCTTTCACACACATACTGTAATACTAACTCGTCTTCAGGGTATCTAGCTTTAACTAGCGTGTAGAGGTCGTGAGCTGTCTTCATGATGACGTTGAAAGGTCGTTTGAATGAGTGAGTGCACTTACACGACCCTATATACTCTGAGTGATTTATGACTTGACAACTAACCGTTTAAAACACAGTGTGCATGTAAAATTTTTAAGAAGTAGAGTGACAGTTTGAAGGGGGGGTCTCTCAATATATGAGAGACCAGAGTTAGTTTGTTAGTACACCTATACCTTTTTTTCACTTTTTTTATTTTTTTGTGAAGCATCTAATAGACTATTGGTCAAGAGTTTTTTTTCATCAGTTAGGGGAGAAGGATTGAGTTGGAAAGGCTGTCACCAGTTCATACAAGACTCCTTGGCACAGTAGAGTAGGGTTTTGACAACGTTGTACAACTACTCTTACAACGTGACAACACCCGTTTGCATTGTGTCCAATCTCAGTCTTGTATGCTCTTTCATACAAAAACCGATCTGAAGAGTATTTAGCACGTGTTATCTTGTCAGGAGCTGATACTGTGTGCTTGATTAAGCCATGTACCATACTCGTAGAGATGAACACGGAATTTCCCAGCTGGTGTGATTCGAGCTGATTAATTTTGAAGTAGGGTTTCGTCCTACATTTTTGAAAGTTGATAGCTGAAGCTACTACACTATGAGAAGTTACACTGTGTTGTAATTTAGAAACTAGCAGTAACACGTTACTCACTACTTCAGATTGAGTAGCTTTCCCAGTAGAACTAGTTATGAACTTCTTGAGAGAAGGACTACTAGCATTTATGGGAGTCGTGTTGTTATGCAGAAAACAATTTGAAAAATCTAAATTTGGAGGTATGTAACTATCTCTGATGTACTCTTCAGGACAATATCTGAACAACTGCTTTTCCTCACCAGTCTCTACTCCACTCTTGACGTCTGAAATGAACTCCCAAACTGACCGCCTGTGTTTAGTGCTGAGTGAAATCGGTAGAGGTGTATAAGCTGCACTGGACATGTTGTCTCAGAGCTGCTCAGTTTGAATCTGATCACAGCCGGTTGTTTTCAACGTACACTAATCGTTTCCCCCACCCTCTCTAGAAAAGTAGTGTTCACAAATTAACTCACTTGAACGAAAATCTTTCAAATAAACGTCAAGAAGAAAATGTAAACTTCACCTTCAAACTTGTCAATCATATAATAAGTTTAAAAAAAAATTTAGACTGTATTTATATTTTTTCATCTTGAAAAGTGTAGTATAAGATACAGCATTCATGAACGTTCCTTTTATGTTGCAACGCCCCATCCAGCTGACAGCCACTGTGCTATCTGAATAGAGTTCACATTTCCAACTGTTGTTTTTCAACTTTTTTTGTTTTGCTCTCCGCAGAAGCACCAGTCTGTTATGGGTTATCCCGTGCTTATTTATGTAGTGTGGTTGATAAAGATACATTGTATCTAAACTCAGCCTAGTGCTTTACTATAGTGACATGTGCGTATAATTGTCGTACAATAACAATTAGAGATGAAATATGAAAAAAATGTCAGACGTCAAATGTTCGTCTATT